>PISX010022162.1:0-32219 GCA_004024625.1 Mellivora capensis
AAGATGGGATTGGGAGGGAGACAAACCATAAGAGACTTTTAATGTCACAAAACAAACTGAGGGTTGCCGGGGGAGGGGCAGGGAGGAGGGCCGGGAGAGGGGGGTGGGGTTATGGACATTGGGGAGGGTGTGTGCTATGGTGAGTGCTGTGAAGTATGTAAATCTGGAGATTCACAGACCTGTACCCCTGGGGCTAATAAGACATTATGTGTTAATAAAAAAAAAAAAAAAAGAACTAGCTACCACACCTTTATAGCTATCAAGAACCATTCTGGTTCAATTATCCAGCACTGAAAGAAGATTTAAGACACGTTTCATTTTTTTTTAAAGATTTTATTTATTTATTTGGCAGAGAGAGATCACAAGTAGGCAGAGAGGCAGGCAGAGAGAGAGAGGGAAGCAGGCTTCCTGCTGAGCAGAGAGCCCAATGTGGGGCTCGATCCCAGGACCTTGGGATCATGACCTGAGCCGAAGGCAGAGGCTTTAACCCACTGAGCCACCCAGGCACTCTGACACGTTTCATTTTTAATTTATTAAGCAGAAAAATATATTTCTACGATGCCAAGTTTAGATAGATGGTTATCTTCTGGACAGGATTTCATGAATATGTGCCTTAGAGCTTTCCCGCCATCCTCCCCTCTCCACCCAAATCTAAGTAGGGAGCAACTGCTGGGGCTAGGCTGGTCTGGATAGGGGAAGGAGACTTTGGGCGCTGACAATCTGAAGACCAGGATGAAGAGATCTGGGGAAATGTGGCCATAATCCCCACCGGGCCCCAAACACACACAACTTAGGAGTCCTGAGGCTTCAGAGGAGATCCTTGGACAGCCTCACCCCATTCTGCCAAGGACACAGCCCGAAGCTCTGCCTTGACTCTTTCTTCCAACCAGATAGCTGAACAGGTGAGCTGAATTATTTTGCCCAAAGGTGAGGCAAGTGGTGCACTCTGCTGTAGAAGAGACATGAGAGGTAAATATTTTCATTCCCTCCATTTTGCAGAGGAGGAAAATGAGGCAGATAGAGGTTGAGTAACTTGCCAGAGATCAAGAAGTTGGTACGTGGGGATTTCAGGATTCTAATCCAAGCAGTTCAGCTTCAGAATCCATGCTACTACTACCTCTTTTAGAATGTTGTGCTGTTTATGGTGGGAAAAAATGCCAAACTAAAAGAATGCCCGTTGGAGCTCCTGGATGGTTCAGTGGGTTAAGCCTCTGCCTTGGGCTCAGGTCATGATCTCAGGGTCCTGGGATCGAGCCCCCCATCGGGCTTTCTGCTCAGCGGGGACCTGCTTCTCCCTCTCTCTGCCTGCTTCTATGCCTACTTGTGATGTCTCTCTCTGTCAAATAAGTAAATAAAATCTTAAAAAAAAAAAAAAAGAATGCCCATTGACAGGGAATGGGGGGATAAACTGTAGCGTTGCCATGCCCGTGAGTACCGGGCATAAATTAAACAGAAGCAGTATCTGTAATAGTAACCTTAGAAGGATTTACCTCATCCATTTATTGAGAAAAGTAAAATATATAATACCACCCAATTTTTTAAAAACAAGGACAGGAAATGCTATATATGTTTATGCTTCTCTATAATTACATGAGCATGGAAGAAGATTATCGAGGACACACACACCATGTTGCTAATAGTGAAAATGGAGTTTTTATTCTTAATTCATAAAAAGCAAGTTAACAATAATTCTTTTAACTATTTTTTTAAGATTTTATTTATTTATTTGACAGACGTCCCAAGTAGGCAGAGAGGCAGGCAGAGAGAGAAAGGGGGAAACAGGCTCCCCGCTGAGCAGAGAGCCCGATGCGGGACTCGATCCCAGGACCCTGAGACCATGACCTGTGCCGAAGGTGGAGGTTTAACCCACTGAGCCACCCAGGTGCCCCTAATTCTTTTAACTATTAAAAATAAGGAACAGACCACCTTCTGATCTACTATAGTCAAATATGTATTCAGCATGGGATGCAGGTTTGAACTGGAAAGCGTGCTTTATACGGAGAAGTTGCAAGCTGCTGCCAAAAGGATTCTTAATTACGGAGAAGGTAGAACAGAAACTAGAACCCTATCTCTTAAGCAAACTATCTGCCAGCCCTTTCAATCCTTTTATTAGAGGCTAAATACACCATGGTTCGAGTGTGGATGCAGGCAGTGTGCTTGCATTTGTGTGTTCTGGCATGCACGCTCGTGTGTATTTATTCAAACAACACCACACTGTCCATTGCTCCAGTCTAGTTGGAACGGTCCTGGAAAATGGAGCACCAAAAAGTCAATTTAAATTTAGCAGCTCGCCCTCAGCCACCTCAGGAAACCAGCTGAGTGCTCTGATTTCTTCATTAATGTCAAGAAAAGGGAGAACAATAGGTCCGAGCCATTAAGTCCTTCCCAGTTCAAGATAAGAAAGAGTTAAACAGATGATAATCCATGCATTTAGTTGGGTTTCAAACATTTGGCTGCTTAATCATTTGTTCCTCACTGCCCGCTGTCTAAACACACAGGGAATGTTTGAAAAGCCTCAGTCTTAGGGATGGGGGAAAGGAGGAGGGTTTCTAGAGAGTGGGGAGGAGAAGGAAAGATGGAGACAGAATTCACAGGGGTGGAAAAGCCGGGGAGATTTCACAAACCTTTCCTAGGAAATGAAACCATTTCTCCACTGCCATTTGGGAAACAGGCTAAACTCAATCTCACTAAGTCACTGAGGACTAGCTAAATGATTAAGGCAGTAATGTCGGTATGAAATATTTATTTCAAATAGTTTATGACAATAGATTTGTGACTAATCCATTTAGTACTATTGTTTTGCAAACTAGCTTATTGTAATTTTTTGAGGTAACATTTTAATCATGTTTCAGTGACCACTTCAGGGGTAAAATTATAGACCTGAGTTTAATGATAAGGAGAGACAGAAAGAAGCAAATTCCAGGTAGCCTATATTTCAATCTTTATAAAATAAAAACAATAACTACAAAGAAAAAAATGGCGTGTCTGTTTCCTGAAATGAGTGGGTTTAGAATATAGACTTGTCTGATAAATGAGCACAATGTTTCAGAAACATTGATGACTAACCAAAACAGTAGCTGTAGAGAGTCATTCATCTTCCTATAATGAATGTCCTGGATAATACAGAAACTTATGAAACTATAACAAGAACTGATTCACTTCTCTCTTAGGTGAGAAAAAAACTTGAGGCAGACTTATATGACTACATGATATAATGTTATATTCTTGATATAATAAAATCTGTATCCACAAAAGGGACATAACTGTCTCTTTTCTAAGGAATGTTTTTATCCTTTGTGGGAATGTCTTAGTCTCTCCCTACTCCTCCAATGCAAACTGAAATGTAGAGATGAGGGGCGCCTGGGTGGCTCAGTGGGTTAAAGCCTCTGCTTTTGGCTCAGGTCATGATCCCAGGGACCTAGGATCAAGCCCCACATCGGGCTCTCTGCTCAGCAGGGAGCCTGCTTCCCCTCCTCTCTCTCTCTCTGCCTGCCTCTCTTCCTACTTGTGATCTCTGTCTGTCAAATAAATAAATAAAATCTTTAAAAAAAAAAAAAAAAGTAGAGATGACCCCAAGAAACCAAATGGAATGCTTATACCACAGTTACTTCTTCACTTTCTAAGTTTATAGTCTACTTATAAATATTGTGAGCAATAAAGAAGATACTTCAGTTATTTTCTAAATATTTTAAAAGCACATATATTGGGGTACCTGAATGGCTCCGTCAGTTAAGCATCCTACCTGATTTTGGCTCATGTCATGATCTCAGGGTTGTGAGGTTGAGCCACATGTAGGACTCTGCGCTGAGCACGGAGTCTGCTTGAGATACTCTCCCTCTTCTCTGCCCCTCCCTCGTTTGCGCATGTGCTCTATAAATAAATAAATAAAATCTTAAAAACATATGTATTATCTCATTTGATCTTTTCTAGCAATGGATCATTAGGATTGACAAGTTCTATGCAAATCTGAATAAGATTCCTGAAGATAATGGGGCGCCTGGGTGGCTCAGTGGGTTAAGCCTCTGCCTTCGGCTCAGGTCATGATCTCGGGGTCCTGGGGTCCCGGGATCAAGCCCTGCATGGGGCTCTCTGCTCAGTGGGGAGCCTGCTTCCCCCTTTCTCTCTCTGCCTGCCTCTCTGCCTACTTGTGATCTCTATCAAACAAATAAATAAAATCTTAAAAAAAAAAAAGATTCCTGAAGATAAATGTGGAAGCATAGAATATATATACTCAAAATGGCAATTGGAGGAGAGGATTCTGGGAAAATGGTAGATTAGGAAGCAGCAGGAATTCATCTTCCCACCTAGAAAACAATAGGACAAGACAAAAAAAAAAATCTGCCTAATGAAATTATTTTAAAAATCAAATGTTCCAACATGAATTACTAGAGTTCCAAAAGAAGACAGAGAAAAAGAAGTGAGAATATATGCAGAAATAATGGGTGAAAATTTACCAAACTTAACAAAAGATGTGAATATAAACAACCATGGAGCCCAACAAACTTCAAGTAAGATGAACTCAAAGGGATCCACACCAAAACAATTATCAGACTCTCAAAAGACAAAGAAAAAACAGACTGATTAGACTTCATGAAAATTAAAAACTGTGCATCAAACACTATTAACAGAGTGAAAAGGCAACCTAACCTATGGGATGGGAAAAATATTTGCAAATTATATAATTGATAAGAGATTACTATTCAGAACATATATAAAGAACTCCTTAAATTCAACAACAAAAACCCCAAGCCTAATTCAAAATGGGCAAAGGGGGGCACCTGGGTGGCTCAGTGGTTTAAAGCCTCTGCCTTCGGCTCAGGTCATGATCTCAGTGTCCTGGGATCAAGCCCCGCATCGGGCTCTCTGCTAAGCAGGGAGTCTGTTTCCCCCTCTCTCTCTGCCTGCCTCTCTGCCTACTTGTGATCTCTGTTTGTCAAATAAATAAAAAAATAAATAAATAAAATCTTAAAAAAAAAACACAAAATGGGCAAAGGACTTGAATAGCCATTTCTCCAAAGAAGATACGTGAATGGCTAGTAAGTACATGAAAAGATGCTCAACGTTACTAATCATAAGAGAAGTGCACATCAAACCCATGATGAAATAACACCTCACACCCATTAAGATGGCTACTGTCAAAACAAAACAGAAAATAACAAGTGTTAGAGCATTTATAGGTAACTTGGAATCCTTGGGCACTGTTACGGGGATTGTTAAATGGTACAGACACTGTGGATAGCAGTGTGGTGATTCCTTAAAAAGTTAAAAATGAAATTATCATATGACTCAGAAATTCCTCTTCTGGGTATATGCCTAAAAGAACTGAAAGTGGAGTATCAAAATGATATTTGTACACCCACATTCATAGTAGCATCATTGATAATAGCTAACAACCCAAGCGTACATCGGCAAATGAATGGATAAGCAAAATGAGATATATACATATAATGGAATATTATAAAGCCCTAAATAGGAAGGCAATACTGACATATGCTATAACATGGATGAACCTTGAGAACATCATACCAAGAGTTTCAGTTTTACAAGATGAAAAGAGTTCTGGAGATGGATAAGGGGGACGGTTGCACAACAATATGAATGTGCTTAATGTCACTTAACCGTACACTAAGAAATGGTTAAGGCAGTAAATTGCATATTATGTATATTTTACGCAATCAAAATAGTTACAAAATAAATTTAAAGTCAAAACAAAACAAAACAAAACAAAAAACCCTGGGAATTATTCTAGCCGAGTAATTCTAGCCAAGTAATTTGGCTAAGACTTCAGAAAGAAATTCTCTAGAAATGTCTATCAAAAATCAGGCCTTGGTACATCATTGGTAGATTCCCAAAGTATGGATGAATAAAAGGGTATGGGCTTTACCAGCTGTATGCCTATTCTGTATGTTATAGCTGTGTTTTCCTTTTGTGACCTTTAGCTAAAGCTTTGGAAGATGATAAGATATATTACTGAAAACACCAAAAATCAAGGTTGTATGGGCTTTTTTCCCCCTGGTTCTGAAACAGATTGTTTTTATCCATAGAATCTGTCAGAAATCATTAGGGAGTACATTTGAAAGAAAAACAGAAAGTCCTAGGCTGGATTCCTTCTATCTCATTAAGCGGATAGTATGTACATCTTACATCAGATGTAAGATGTACATCTTCCTCTGCCTATGGGCTCAGCATGTGATTCATCTGGTAAATGAATGTTTGAGAATATTTTAATTGTTCTGTATTAGCTTTGGTTCACTCTAGTCAATGATAAAAGCTTCTAATGAAAAACGAAAAGTGATTTCAAAGAAATGTAAGTCAGTAAAATGTCTCCCTACAACAGGGATAGGAAACAGATCAGTGTTTGCCTGCAAATGCAGGTGAAAGGAAGGAGGAATGCATTAATGGACTACAGAGAGTCACAAGGAAGCTTTTTTTGGAGGTGATGCTATACAATATTTATTACCTTGATTATGATAATGGTTTCACGTGTATCTGCAGATAACAAAACTTATTGAGTTGTATTGAAGTGAGCCCTTTATTTTTTTAAAAATATTTATTTATTTATTTATTTATTTGATTGAGAGTGTGTGTGCGCACACCCAAGGGGGTGGGCAGGGAGAAGGACAAGCAGACTCCACACTGAGTGCGAACCTGCCGCAGGGCTCCATCTCAAGACCCCCAAGATCATGACCGGAGCAAAATCAAGAGTTGGCCACTCAATCGACTCAGCACCTGGCACTCCTGACCACTTCAATTATATGTAGTATGGTTTACTTCAACTACACCTCAATAAAGTGAAAAAACAAAATCAAACACAGGATTATACTTACCTACTACTTTTAACTTCGTATGATGTAAACACATTTCTATATAAATGTCTATATTTCTGCACTGTTTTAGTATTCTGTCACATGAACATACTCAGATTATTTAACCAAACCTATTATTAAATATTGAAGTTGCTTTCCACTGTTCACTGTTATAACCTCCAGACTACAGCATTTTCAAAGAGAGGCCATGAATCATTTTCAGTTGCATTACCTCAGTTAGTAGGAATACTACACTCCGCAAGCAAAGACCCAACATTAAAACTCTGTTCCATAGCCATGAACTTGGACTTACCCCTAGTCTTGGACTGTTGTGCTGAAAATACACACAATTGGACCAACAGGCACTGGAGTAGCTGGATGTGAGGAAATTGACTAACGGAAATTGACCTCCACCCTAAGAGAAAGAAACAAATGCTCCAGTGAATGGAGAATCAACCTCATTCTCTCTGAATGCAAAGGATACATTTAATCAGTCTCAAAAGAAGAAAGAACAAAATATATATTGCAGGTATTCAATGTGTATTCTGGGGTAACGTGAGGAACACAGAAGAGCTCTCCAAGGAAAATACTACTATCTCAGCTCCGTGTGGGCTGAAAGCTGGTCTTGCACTGAGAAGGTGAATTAAGTAGGTAAATGCACTAATTTCCGAACCCACTCCCGGGGACCCTGTGTAAGGAGCTAACCACCACTTGTCAGAATGGCCTGAAACCCAGCAGTAAGAGGTGGAGAATGGTCGACAAAGCAGCGAAAGGACATTTCACATCAGTTAAAAAAAAAAAAAAAAAAGGAAAAAGAAAAAAAGAGAAAGGAATGTATGCAATACTCTTCTCTCTCCCAAAAAAAGAGGGATTATTCCATTTGGGAGCTATTTCCCAAGTGATGGAATCAAAACCACCCTTTCAGGACAGGAGAATAACGCACTACTTAATACATATCTGGTACTCCTCAGAGAAAGCAGTGAAGTGCTCCTCTCTCTTCCCTCTTCCCCTCCCTTCTTGGTCCCCCACCACCTTCTCCCCCACCCCCTCCCCGCGCTCGCAGCCTGTACTTTACAACTCTCTCTCCCTGCCAGGGCTGGAGCAGACCTCTCCTTCATGCCAAAACTGCCCTTTGAAGTCTGCCCTCCCATTAGGGCTTTGGTGTAGGTATTCAGACTGATCACACGAGCCCCGCAGAATTCCCGGACCGTCCCCGTTCTGTCGTATACAGTTGTTTCATGTAGCCTGTGATTTACAGTCTTAATTAATGCTCAAAAGAAGAAGAGCACATCTTTGGTGGGGCTTTTCCCCCCTTCTTTCTACAAAACAGGACTCTTGGGGTTTCTGCGGACATTGTGCAGGATGGTTTTGCCAAATGGAATGAAGCACACTTAATACTTTTCCTTTATAACCTTTGCCATAAATCAGCTGGCACTCCGTTTGCACAAGTGCGGCGATTAATGTCCCGCCCCTCCCCCAGCACTTCCCGAATTTTAAACGAAGTAGGAATAAACTGAGGGTGAACAGAGCCAGTGGGCCCAGTAAATCAGTTTAATGAGATCTGAATAGATCACATAGGACATGTTGCGGTAAAATAAGGTGCGTGGTGGGGATCTGAATTTCACCAGCGTGGGAGCAGCGGGGGCCCGACAAGATGGAAGGTGCGGTAGGCGATGCTCAAACCTGACACATGTCTTTGGTGAAAACAGCACATCTTACATTCTCTTTCCCATTTGCTGAAACGTACTGCTGTGGCTCGTTTGGATTTAGCACTGTTTCCTGTCTGTGGTTTTGCTGGTCCATGTTTTCCCACAGATGGGGAATTTTCTGTTTGCTTCTTCTCATCCAGGACTACATGGATCTGCGTTCATTCTTAGTCTACGGCTTCCCGTCCACAACTGTACATCTTTGCCTGCACAGATCCCTCGCTATATGATGGGGAAATGACCTCCTATCTGAGTGCTGTAATAAGAAGTGAGAAACTAATTGTTAGGTTATATCCATCTGTCCAGGGACCGCCAGGCGCTGCTCAGTACCCCCTTCGCTTACTGTCACCAAGGAGCAGGAAATTTACACTCCTCCCTCCCCTCCCTCGTATCAGAGAAAAACAAACTGTTCAGTTTTCTGCTCTTTAAATCAAATACACAAATAGGATTCCTCCTGTACTCAAAACTATATTATGAGGAAAATGAAAATAACCTTCTTTCAAATAAGTTCCATGACTACGCATGACCTTAATGTTGCTCATACAGTAAAGTGTACCATCAAAGATGCCTCTATGAATAGCGCTCTCATGAGTTACAGAATTTTCTGGAATATTGTTGAAGGAAATAAATAAAGGGAGAAGAAATGAGAGAAAATGAAAGAACGCTTTCATAATGTTTATTTTATGAAATGGATGAGGTCTGTTTCAAAACGCCCCAGTCCCCTGTCTATAAGATTACCAACTTTTAGTAATGTTGACTTGTTCATATTACTCTCCATGACTAAACACCAGAAAGACATTACTTTAGTATGTTATAAGGCTAACTGACTTTCTGAGAAAACGGTACGAGCAATATATTAACTCCCAAAAGAACATCTGTTTGATGGTAAGAAGAGATATAAGAATGCCATGTTATTATACTTTAAGACTTGAGTTATGGGAAGATACAGATCATTCTTCTTCCTTTTTGTAGGAGAGAATATAAGTTACATTTATATATCTCTCTTCCTAATTAAGTCTGAACATACCAAGCAGACTCTTAGCCTCATAGTAAAAAGTTTCTTCTAGGAAGCAGATTCAAGATTTTGATTATTCCAAATCTGCACTGTAACTGGAGAGCAATTGAAAAACTAAGTACACTTTTTAGCGTCCATCATCAGGGGTAATAAGTACTAATGAAATGTTTGTAAGCTTAAAAATTGCCAGCATACTAAACCTGAGGACCTTCAGCGAGCTGAAAGTTACGTATCGTATACAGCAAATTCAGGCATCTCATGCTTCTGGACTATTTCACGCTATGGATTATGTCACACACGTGGCATCAAAGTTAATGCACTCAACAACACAAAGGAAGACAGCTGTGCAAGAGCCTCAGTGACACAACGGCAATTTTGCATTTTAACATTTAAGGGCTCTAGTGCTTTTCAAACTTAACATAAGGTCTCCATCTCCAACTCTCCCCCCCCTTCTTTTCTCCTTTTAAATGTGCAAGAAGTTGATTGATAACATATTTCAACCTTACCAGATAGTTCGGACATGGTGTGCTCGTTTCAAAACAAAACAAAACAAAAAACACAACTACATGCCGCATGACTTATTTTTAAATCATTCCTTTTGCACATTCTTTGTCTTGTGAGGTCAAAGATGCTCTACCTCGCTGAGGTAAGAAATAGAATATGAGGTAGACAGGAGATTCGCTACCAAGGGCTAGATCTCCAACACCTTCCTCTGCACAGAATCACTTTCATTTCCTTTTTTTTTTAATGAGCATAAATATATTACTTAATATATATTCTATCGACAAAGCTGATGGCTAAAAAGAAAGAGGGATTTTACTACCTGGAGCGTGGCAAACAACCCTGGAAGAATGAGCTAAACACGGTGTCTGGTAGGGCTGTAAAGAAATCAGTGTTAGTGTTCTTCCTTCCCGCAAGGAAAACCAATGCCTTCATTTGTACCCTACTGGATAGAAAAATATAGACTCAGATTCGGTGAGATTTGAAAAGCTTCACACATTCTTAATGTGATTTCTTCCACTGGACAGATGATTAAGAATGCAAAAAGTAAGAGTTTGAATTTACAGTATAATGACATTTTCAAATGTGACATGTCTGTCTCAGAAGAAAGTCATCCATTTCCTCTTATAACCAAGCAGTCTGATACACATTTAAAATTTCAACTGCGATCTGCCATTACTGTCATATCATGCAAATAAAATGAGGTGTCTGAAGTATTTTCATCCTCTGACTGGGACATAGTACTAATTTGGGGGAGGGAAAGTGTCCTTTGTGGTGTAAAAACAATAATATACCTTTTTTTTTTTTAAGTATATGTGCTGCCAAAGCGAGCACAGTATATACTAACTTTTTAAGGGCCAAAGATCCCTGACACTTTGAAAAAGGTTCTGGTCGTAATCATAGGCACACAGATGTCTGCATTTAACTTGGGGGGTTTGTGAGGCAGCCACAGGATCCTGCTCCCAGAGAAAGATGGCCTGCTAGGGATGAAAGGAATCAAACAGGCTTTAGGAACAGTGAAATGGACATGTAGTCCCTCAGCTTGATTTTTCCTGGATCTCTTATCAAGAGGAAAAAGTTAAGGATCCAGGTCAAGGCTGAGATATGGTAGGACAATTTAGAGTCAGATACCAACAGATTTTATCTGTCCCAGCCCCGGCTCTGCCCCTTACACCAGCCCCAGTTTCCTTCGTATTTGTAAAGTCGAGACAGAAGTGCACAAAGAACATCCAGGCTTTTTCAGGCAAGAGGTACGGTTCCTACTCTAAGGAAGAGGTAAGGATCCAGAAGGCTCCACAGAGATGAGAGCACAAGGGTTTAAGCAAAGTTCTTGTCAATGAAGAAAAAGTAATGACCTCCTTGCCTGCTTAAGGAAAGCTTCTTAGAGGAGCTGAGGGCTGATCAGAACTTATTTTAAATCACTAAAATCTAAACCACTGTTAAACACTAAGGTAGTCTTAGTAAAGTGCCAGAATCATACAAACGTTATATAAAATATACCACAGCAGAGGAAAAGAAAAAAATATAAGAAAAATGTCCACGGTGTTTAACAGACCAAATAACCAATAGAGAGGCAACAAATGTTGTGTCCACAGATCATGGCAATTCCCCACTGCCGGTCATTTACTTTTATATCAAAGACAATGCTAATGAATTAATTACCACATTTCCAAGCACCAGAGCAGAAAATCAGAAAAGGCAATCAGAAAGGATGAAGGAAACCACATTAATAACACAAGAGGGGCAGCTGACAGTCTTTCAGGGAGGGGAAAAAAAAAAAAGGAAAAGCAGAATAATTAAGAACTGGAAAAAAAAAGAATCACAGCAGCCTGAAGTCACTTGGAATAAAGGACCAAGACCTTGAAAAATTCTTTTTTGGTGGGGGAGGGGTGTATGAATATCTGTTTTGATTCATTACTATTTCTTGTACCAAAGTAATTATTTCTGTTGGCTCTCACAAGTAACAAATAGGTAGATAGATGTTCCCCTAACAAAATGCAGCGCCTCTCCCCTTGTCCGGATAATCACTGAGTAGCTTACAGAATAACTTGCCCCATTCTAAATTTGACACCAGGGACCTCGAACAATTTTATAACCAATATTCATGGCGATGACCTTAAATTTTTAAGAAATAGTCAAACGATGTTCAAGATTCTATTTATTGCTTAAGGGCACACATGCCTCGCTATCTATAAGATGCACCTGGAATTTTATGTTTCCAGTTCTGACAGAATAGCTTGCTCCTTCACCAGAAATAGCATTATGCTTCTGGGGCATTCTATGCTTCTTACTCTCTCTCTCATTTTATTCCATCCTTATGGCAGTCTTTTGGGTAAGAAGGCAGATACTGGAATTCCCATTTTAGGTAAGAGGAAACTGAAAGACCAGACATGAAATGACTTTCTCAGAATCATCAATCGACTTAAAGACAGTCTCTGGACTGCGGGCACATACTTGAAGAAGCAAACATTCCAGTGGAGGGAAGGGTGGCTGTGTTTCTTTTGCTTCTTAATTAACAGCATGACTAGCAGGACCCTTTCCTACACTAGCGCTCAAGAAAGCTTCCCTTTGCCCCCAGGTAACATAGTGAGAGCCTCTGGGGTCAACTCAGAGAGCACCAGCCCTGTCAGGGTTCCCCTGGCTCCAGGGGTCCCACTTAGCTAAGGAAGACTCTGCCACTGGCCGGCAGCACACACAGTCTTTGCCGGCTTTTCCTCCATTCTCTGCATCTTTTGCTGGGATTGGAATGGGAATGGGAGAGGAGGTCAAGAAGGGAAACTACCCAAATATAGGAAACTGGAAGTACTTTAAAAAATAATAATTAAAGACAAGTAATGAGAGAGTCTGATGTCAGTAAGCCTGAAGTCTGGTCACTTTACACTTGGCATCAGATTACACACTCTTGCCAACTTGATTTAGTGTGCACACTTGTGTTTTTCTTCAATTATCAAAAACCAAATAAAACTATCTTTCATACGTTATTGTTATGAATGGCCTACTTTTTTTACTCTACTTCTTAATGCTAGTTAGCCTTTTATAAGAGCCCAAATCCACTGTACCAGACTCAAAATCCTCAGAGAGTGTGAAGCTAAAAAAGAATGGGCAGGGCTGACCCAGAAGAAAATACAGGTGCGATTTCTGGGAAGGCTAAGGTGGACTACTCATGTTCTCTTTGTACCCATTTGGACACTGAGATTCAGGTGTGACGGGATTTGTCCAAGTAACTAATGGCCAAAAACCAGTTTATAAATTATGCAAGTCATGGAAAAGTGGTCCTTGTGCAATGCCAAGAACATTGCTTAGAATTTTCTCTGAATCAGGGTAAATTCTCTGTCTCCCTCTATCAAACTCACTGCAAAGGATAGGAACAAAAGGTTGGGATAGAAGTACAGAGTCGAACACAAAGAGTACGAAAGGCCTCTGCAGAGCTGGACTGGATCCAGATTAGTCTGTATAAACTTTCAGTAAACTGCTCCTCTCTCCAAGTATCGGCTTCCTCGTCTGTGAAATGGGAAAAAAATATACTCTACCATGCCCTCCCCAATCAGCTCTTAGAGTTTCTAACAGATAATATAAATGCAAACTGGCTGGCATACAAGAAGAAAATGTTGGTTCTCTTTCTCATCATTAAGTAAAACTTCAAAAAAAAAAAAAAAAGAGAGAGGCAGAGAAAAAGAAATGAAACAAAAATGAACATAAGAAATCATTTATTACTTAGAGGCTGAATAAGCAATATGGGAAATATTCACATCTATTCCTCCAAGAACTCCACTCCATTTTTAGCTAGCTTACTTGTGCCATGAATAAATGAAAATGTGAGTTAACCAAGTTTTCAATTCTTTTTTTTAAGTGTAGAGGGAAGAAATAATCAAAAGCTGTCAACTAACTCAGTATCTGTGATTTACCTATATTTCAATTATTCTTGTTATTTTGAATAAATTTATATATGTAATATTAAACTTTTCTTAGAATATAAGACCCTCTACACCAAATAATTTCTGTAGATACTCTAGACTCAGAGACAGAACACAACTCCCTACTCCTTAAGTTTCATCTGTACATAATGACCTCCTTCCAAAGAGTACAATATGGAAAGGTGGCAGTGGTGGGAAGATGAGGCAGTGCTATAGAGAAACCTGACAAACACTAGCTCAGCCAGTGATCAAGGTCAACATCACCAGAGATAGTTCATGTTGATAATATGTACCGTGGATATGATATGATGAAATGTTACTTTACTTCTGTGGTCGTCCTCTCCCAAACCCATTACTCTAGTCTAATCATGAAAAAAAAAAAAAAATTTTAGACAAACCCCAACTGAAGGACATTCTACAGAGTACCTGACCAGATATTCAAAACTGTCAAGGCCATTAAAAGCAAGGAATTATCTGAGAAACTAACCCAGCCTAGAGAAGCCTAAGGAGACATGACAATTAAATGTAATAAGGTATCCTGGATAGGATCCTGGAACAGAAGAAAAGGACATTAGGTAAAAACCAAGGAAATCTGGGGAAAAAAAAAAAGAGTGCACTTTAGTTAATAGACTGTTATTAACATGGGTCCATTAATTATAAGTGAGCCATACTAATGTGTTAATAACAGAAGAAACTCTCTTTACTAGCTTATCAATTTTCTGTAAATCTAACTCTGTTTTATAAAAAACCTATAAATCATTACATTAACTAGACTATTTTAGTAACTATATATTCCATGACTAGAGAACTTATTTTTCTACAGTCAAATGTGTATTCAGTTCCAGCTTTGTTTAAAAAAAAAAAAAAAGGTGCTCTGTTGAGGAATAGCCATCATTAGAAAATCGAATTGTTTCATAAAGGTTGCGCAGTTCAGATGAAAATGGCATCCGCCCAACGCGTCCTCATAGTAATATGGTCTTACGAGACCTCCTAGATCATCAGTACTGTTCTTATCAGCTTTACAATTCCACCATGTTCAATATCATTTCTCCGAAAGCCAAACACACACATTCAAAATAACACAGAACTTTCCCACTCCCACCCCTCCCCCTTTCTCGCTCACCACAGGCTTTATTTCTAATTCCAAAAGTGGGGTTGGGGGATACCTGGGTGGCTCAGTGGGTTAAGCCTCTGCCTTCGGCTCAGGTCATGGTCTCAGGGTCCTGGGATAGGGCCCTGCATGGGCTCTCTGCTCAGTGGGGAGCCTGCTTCCCCCTCACTCTGTGCCTGCCTCTCTGCCTACTTGTGATCTGTGTGTCAAGTAAATAAATAAAATGTTTAAAAAACAAAAAACAAAAGTGGGGCTGGTCCTTTATCTGCCCCAGCATTCATATCATCACCATGACTGACAGAGTCAACCATGTGAGGCCACCATTAAATCAACTTCCCTTCAGGGTCCCTTTGCAAAAAGGAGGAGGAAAGAAAAGAAAGAAGGAAAGAAAGAAAGAAAGAAAGAAAGAAAGAAAGAAAGAAAGAAAGAAAGAAAGAAAGAAAGAAAGGAAGGAAGAAAGAAAGAAACCACCTCAGGCAGCTGGCCTTGGCACCAGGATTGTTCAGCTTGGTCAAAGCTGCTGCATCATCCATCATTGAGAGATGAGGGGACATCTGCCCAGGGTCAGGCTGGCCAAGCAACTGTGTGAACTTACCCCAAACCCCATCGTCACTTTACTTTGCCTGTTTCTAAACTTAGATGCTTTCTTCTTAACAGGGTGCCCTCTGGCAGGGGTAGGGTGTTGGTGCATGGGGTCATCCTCTATAGTCAGTTCACAGTGGAGTCACATACCTACACTCACACACACACAAAGAGCAGGAGTGTTTTCTATTAGCCCACATCCATTAATATTGTCTTCTGGCTGCCATGTTGTGTTTGGAAAATGGTTACATTTCTGCAGCTACTTCTCATCATCTAAATGTTGCTTTAACTTAGAACTAATTCCAAATAAACAAGATCATTGCTTCACAGCTGACAGAGCTGAACAAATTCCTTTGGATTCTTCCTTGTCCTTTTCGAAGTAAACTCAAAACTCATTTTCAACCTACCGTTTAGTTATTTAGCAGGCAGACATTTAGTAAGTGCCAACTGAATACCTGCTTGTTACTCTACTGATACTGGGGATACAGAGATGAATAAGTTACATAAGAAAATGCCCTTACTTTCAAAGTTCATAGTCTTAAAAGGGAGGAAGATAAAATGTAAATAATTACTTGTTGTAAGTATATGATTGTATGAAGAAAGCAGTCAAAATCAATCACAATAGCCAAAAGGTGGAAATAACACAAATGTCCATCAACGGATGAATGGATAAACCAGATGTGGTATATACAAAAAGTGGAATATTATTCAGCCATAAAAAGGAATGAAATTCTATATGTACTACAACACATATGAACCCTGAAGGTATTACACAAAGTAAAAGAAACCAAATACAAAGAGCACATATTTTATGATTACATTTAAATGAGGTACCTAGAATAGCCAAATTCATGGAGACAGGAAGAAGAATAGAGGTTACCAGGGGCTGTAAAGGGAGATTGTTATTGTTTAATGTGTACAGAGCTTCTATTTGGAATAATGAAAAAGCTCTGGAAATGAACATTGGTGGCAGTTGCACAGCATTGTGAATGTACTTAATGTCACTGAAATGCACTCTTAAAATGGTTAAAATGGTACATTTTGTATTATGTGTATTTTGTCACATTTAAAAAAAAAATTGCACCTCCCTCAGAAAAAGGGGGGAAAAAAGAAAACAATAGAAAAGAGAGTGCAGAGATCAAAATAGGATGGGAATTGGGAATTTGGAAAATACTTATTTTTATTTTACATTTTTGGATAAGGAATGCATTGCATGATTCAAAAGTCAGAATGATATTTAAAAATATCCAAGGAGAGTGGCACTCTGGGTCCTGTCTCCAACCCTGCCTCCCACCAGCCCCTCACATTCCCCACCTGTCCACCAGAAACCATGGATTCCTTTCTTTATTCTTCTAGTCCTTCTGTAACAAACAAGTAAATGTGAAGAGATATTCTCATCTTTCCCTCTTTCTTACACAAAAGGTGGCATGTTATTGTCACCACTGAGCTCCTTGCCTTTCACTTAAATCTTGAGCAGCTTGAAATGTTTTAATGCAAACTCAAAACTGATGATTTTACACATTTGTAGAGGAACCGGACACAGATCTTTTTTTTTTTTTCTTTTTAACCCAAGCAGCCCTTTTTAACAAGTGCAGAGAAGTTCACTTTCTTCTTCACTAACTAAAGTTAAAAAGAAAGAGAGAGAAGAAGAAATTTTAATTTCAAGAAGCATTAAGGATGGCTGACTTGCCCTGGGGGAAAAGTTTACAATGTGTAAAGCTCCTCTTTCAAAGCAGCCTTATTTCCATAGGCAGCTAAGAGATTACCACCTTGTAAAAGAAAGGAAGAAACGAAACCTCCCCACCTTTGAGTTATCAGGGCCCAGAAAAGGGAATGCTTGCGGTGGGGGATGGGGGGGTAGGGGGTGGGGGGGGGGCGGCCTCTAGATGGCCACGAGTCAGACTCCAAGGGTAAGGCTCTGTTCTTTCACATGTAAGGAAATTCACTGAGCGTCCCAGGGGACTGTGTCTTGAACTCTATGAACCTATTTACCCCTAGGCCTCCCTCTCTTCTCAATCCTGTCTCACAAAAAGATGGACAAAACAAGCAAAACCCAGCTTATCATCTCCCCAAACTCTTTTGGTTTCACTAATTTACAACTTGAGCTATTATAAGAGAGAGAAAGACACCTGTCACCAGAAAACCAACTGTTGCCTTTTATGTTTCTATTTTAAAAAAGCAACACTTTCTATCTTGTCAGGATAAACCCAAACTTTGGAAATGCGATGATCATAGCAGCAATTAGGTAGATAACATATATGAGACTAATCTGGTTTCAAACTTCTAAAAACATCTTAAACCACTTTGGCATTTGCATTCATTCAAGTCATTCATTTATTCATTATTTCTTATTCAAGTATTCCATCAAACATCTTTGAAGTCCTAGAAATGGATCTAGACACGGGGGACACAACAGTGAATTCCTTGTCCTCGTGGAATTAGCATTCTGGCTGGAAAGACAGACAGCAAAGACATAAATAAATAGATATTTACATTTAGACAGTGATAAGAGCTATGAAATAACAAAATAAAGCAGGATAAGAGGATGCTCTTTTAGGACCAGTGGGAAAGGCCTCTGTGAGGAGGTGACCAAACCCAATAAATGGAGGGGACCAGTTTCATGAAGATTGGGGATAGAGGGGCACCTGGGTGGCTCAGTGGGTTAAAGCCTCTGCCTTCGGCTCAGGTCATGATCCCAGGGTCCTGGGATCGAGCCCTGCATCGGGCTCTCTGCTCAGTGAGGAGCCTGCTTCCTCCTCTCTCTCTCTGCCTGCCTCTCTGCCTACTTGTGATTTCTGTCTGTCAAATAAATAAAATCTTTAAAAAAAAAAAAAAAAAAGATTGGGGATAGAGGAGGAGAGCCTAAGAGGGTATGCAGAGGACAATGAGGCTGGCCTCAGGTGAAAAGAAGAGAGTGGTAAGAGAAGGTCAGAGAAGCAAAAGGGGCCAGACAGGGCCAGATCTGTAGGTCAGGGGCTGCCAAACCAAGACCCAGCACCAATTCTGACCTGTTGCTTGTTTTTGTATGTATGGCCCATGAGCTAAGAGTCATTCTTACACTTTTTTAATGGTTAGGAAGAAAAAAAATCAAAAGAAAAATAATTGGTGAGAAGTTTTTATGTAAAAATTCACAAAATTCAAATTTCAGCATATTCACTCGTTTGTTTTTTTTTCCTGGTTGCTTTATACTACAATGGCAGAATTGAGTAGCTGTGATAGAGACCATAAGGCCCACCACTATGGACTGAATCATATCCCCCCACCCTAAATTCATATGTTGAAGCCCTAACCCCCAATGTAATAACATTTGGAGATGGGATCTTTGGGATATAATGAGGTTTAGATAAGGTCATGAGGGTGGGGGAGCCCTCATGAAGGGTTAGTGTCCAGATCGGGTGTGAAGCAGGAGAGGCTGAGGGAGTTTTTGACTTGTGTTTGGGCACTTCTGGCCAAGGACAATGGCCTAGGGTACCCTGTTCCTCACACTTAAACAGAGCTCACTCCACTCCCACACCAGCCCCCTACTTCTATCTCAGGAAGGCAAGACCCAAACAAGTTCTATATTCTCTGTCTAGAGACTGACTGAAGAATTCAGGTCTTTTTTTCTTTTTTTAAGAGAAATCTTTTTTTTTTTTTAATTTATTTATTTGTGAGAGAGAGGGAGAGAGAGCGAGCGAGCACAGGCAGACTGAGTGGCAGGCAGAGGCAGAGGGAGAAGCAGGCTCCCTGCCGAGCAAGGAGCCCGATGTGGGACTCGATCCCAGGACGCTGGGATCATGACCTGAGCCGAAGGCAGCCGCTTAACCAACTGAGCCACCCAGGTGTCCCTTTTTTTTTTTTTTTAAGATTTTATTTATTTATTTGACAAAGAGAGATCACAAGTAGGCAGAGAGGCAGGCAGAGAGTAGGGGGGGGGGGGGAAGCAGGCTCTCTGCTGCGCAGAGGGCCTGACATGGGGCTCAATCCCAGGACCCTGAGACCATGACCTGAGCCGAAGGCAGTGGCTTAATCCACTGAGCCACCCAGGCGCCCCAAGAATTCAGGTCTTGTGAAAAAAAGGACCAGAGTGCCTAAAAGGTTTCTGATAACCCCAGTCAACATCAAGACCTCTCGGTATGGTATCAATTTCCCTTTCACAGGCCAGGCCAAAATCGGGTGCTAGAAGCTCCTCATGGAATCTCACTTCTGTTATTGTCTACTATAAAAAGTGATCAATTTATGTCTTATGTGAATCTTGGGTTATATCTGTAACAATGCGATTTAATTCTTCAAAATAAGAAAGCTAAACCAAGTGAACAGAAGAGAACTACTCCAAGACAAAAAGATGCAATGAGAGAGTACAATGAAGATGAAAAGTTATACCAGACAGGGATGAATGGAGCCACATGTACTAGAGCAATAGTTTTCACACTGAACTCTGTGGACTGTGTCTGCTATTATTCTGTGGCTACAGCTGAAATCCTCAGGGGTCCATTATTGATCAGAAGGCCATTTGCTCTGCATGGGTCTTTTTAAAAATACAGTCCTACGCAAGTCCAAGCATGTAAGTCCATCTGAAGTGGACCTCCAGTCTCTACATGCTGGATCAGTGAGATCCCAGAAAAAGCTTGAGGCATTGTCCCATGCAGATTCTCTGCCAAAATGGAATTGTATGATAACAAATGAACCCCTGACATGACCAGGCATGTTGTGATAACATAGGTCCACCGTGGCAGGCTGGAGAGAGCTCTAGTTTTAGCACTTGTATGTTTTTGGGTGCTTTTTTGACCTTAAAACTAGAAATTAAAAAAAAAAAGAAAATTTAAAAAGAGAACCTGATGATAGAGATAATGAGATTAATTAGCCTTAAGATGAATTGAACCCAATTAGGCAATACTTTCATGAAATGGATTAATTTGACAAGGTGAACACAGAACATATACGGAATTTAACTGGATGCCCATCCATAACCACAGATTTCACAGTTGGGTTTCGAAAAGTGTTGAATTGATTCATCTCATAAGAAATAAAGGCTTTAAATTTAAATACATAAAATAAGTTTCTAGTGTTCTGCATTTCCTTTATAATATTAAGCTATCACATATGTATTTTATTGATTTAGATTCTGAGCAAACTTGTCTTTGAGAAAACTTCTCTTTGAGAAGGGGGTTCTATGCCTTCATGAAAAAACTTTAAGGATTAGAAGTGCTTATAAGGAGAGTCCCTGGCCAGATTCTTGGGTGTTTCAAGCTGTGAGGCTTAATTATACAAGCTAACTTAGTTTGCAAAGGGTCTACTCAGGCCTCACCATCCTCCCAGAGAGGACTGGGCACTTTCTGGGACCCCTTAGCTTTCTGAGTGGCCTGTTGAACTTCTGTTGACTCTGACTTGACCTGCCATAATGGTGAGTTAGATATTCAGGAGGGAGGAGATAATCACTAAGCTTGGCAACTTTCTCTGGCCTCCAACACCTTCTGTTAGCGCCTTCTAATATCCCAGGTCTTTCTCTCCTATTTGCACTCACTTCATTAATTCTAGCTTCTCCACCTATAGTTCTTTCCTCCATACTTCCGTGTGTGGATATATGTTCTGTACCGTCTTTCTCCTTTACTACAATTCTGAATATGTGTGAATTTTTGCAACGGGCAGAGTTTGCATGAAAATCAAAACAAGACCTAACCCTCAGGGAATGCTTTGCCTAAAGAGTGTTAATTACTCACCCAAGTAAATTTAGAGCCTTTTTAAATTTTGTCTTTATTTTAGTGTGATCCAGCTCTCTGGAGCAAAAGGGAGATAAAGCAGTCCTAAAATATCTGTTAACATTTGCTACACTATAAAATGGAACTCTAATGAAGCATATGAATAGCATTTTAAAACTTAATTCTTTTTGTAGGCAATAATTGTCACATATATAATTAGAGTACATTTCATCCATTTGGAACCTGTCCAATTTCCTTGCTTCAAATATCTGTTGTCAAAATGAGTTTGCTTTATGCTGAGAAGCAAAACCAAGTGCATAACAGCCCTCTTGCAAGAGACAATAATGATTAAAATAGTGAGGAAGACAAGAGAAGGTAGCATGGCGGAAGGGGAAGCCTCCGACACGTGGCAGAGTGTGATCCCTGCCACAAGACAGAAGGAAGGCAAGCCTAAGAGACCACTTCCAATACAAAGAGTCCTGTGAGAATCATTGGGGCCATTTCCTAATAGGCCTTGACAAGAATGCAGAATTAAGGTGCTTAAAATTTAGTTTGTATATAAGGTAAAGCCATTATAGGCTCTGGAGATAAAATGAGATTTCATCACAATGGGGCATTTTTCACTAAACAAACACCCATGAATGAAGGGGTACAGTGGAGAGACAGGCCTGCCTCCTGCCCTCACAGTGTGTGAGCTTCAGCAGAAAGCCGAAGCTGACATTACCGTGAAGGAAGGACGGTCACAGGGAGAGCCTGGAACTGGAGAGAGTTGAAGGCTGACCAGTGCAATGGAATGGGTGGGCAAGCCTGCAGTTGGCTGGTCCTCAGGTGAGGACTGACAGTAGGAGAGAAAGTCTTCAGGAATAAAGCAGTAGGGGAAAATCTAGATACTGTGGGGGAATGTATGTGTATTTCCTCCTTTGTCTAGATGTCTTAAGAAAGGCTCCTGGGTGGCTCAGTTGGTTAAGCATCTGCCTTCAGCTCAGGTCATGATGCTGGGGTCCTGGGATCAAGTCCCACCTGGGGCTCCCTGCTCAGCGGGGAGTCTGCTCCTCCCTCTACCTTTGCCCCTCCCCCAGCTTGTGCTCTCTCTCACTCACTCTCTCTCTCTCAAGTAAACAGATAAAATCTTTGGGGCGCCTGGGTGGCTCAGTGGGTTGGACCTCTGCCTTCGGCTCAGGTCATGATCCCAGGGTCCTGGGATCGAGCCCCACATCTGGCTCTCTGCTCGGCAGGGAGCCTGCTTCCTCCTCTCTCTCTGCCTGCCTCTCTGCCTACTTGTGATCTCTGTCAAATAAATTAATTAATTTTCAAAAATTCTTAAAAAAATAATAAACAGATAAAATCTTTTTAAAAATTAAAAAAAAAAGTCTTAAGAAATTAAAACATCTAGAAATACCAAGGAAATCGGGTCACCTGGCTGGCTCAGTCTGAAGAGCAGGCGACTCTTGATCTGGGGTTGTGAATTTGAGCCCCATGTTGGGTGTACAGATTACTAAAAATAAACTTAAAATAAAAGTACCTACCAAGAAAATCAGTTTTGGATATAAGTTTTTAATTGCCAACTCTCTCTCTTGCCTTTACATATATGTAATTCGGAAGATGGAACAGTAGATAATTTTTCATGAATGGTCTGGTAAAATAGCATTGTAACAAAAATGACGGCTGCTTTCGTGTAGAAGTGTTTTTGATTCACCAACAGCTAAAGAGCATGTCAAATAGCAATGACACAAAGTAAGAAAAAAAACAGAGAAATCACAAAGAGAAAACAGGTCAGAGATAATTGTGACAAAGCCCCAGTGAAATACACTGTGGAGAATGCGAATAATAATAATTAATTTGAGCGTAGTGTATTATCATCTGTTAGCACACCTTCCAAATTATATGCAAGTGGCATAAGCAATTACTGAACATGGGAGTTAGGTAAACTTGCTAGGATACACCCTGGCCCAGGGAAGGAGACAACTCTGCTCTGTTGTGAAGGAACAGGAGGCACGGGGAGGATTCCTGTCTTCCAGGGGATGTTCTCTCTTTACTACCACACAGTGCCTGGGTGGGGGGCAGACAGGAAGCTGGTGGAGGAGGTGGCTGGGACTGGGACATGCCTTCACCTCCCAGGACAGGAAAGAAGAGTCATTTCTCCCTTAAGTAGGACCCCCAGGCCCTGAGGATACTCACTGATGACTAGTAATGGTCTTATTTTCTTCCTTCTTTCTCTTCCAATGCAGGGGATGGACTGGGCTAACTAGTGTGAGGATGGAGGAAAAGAGAAGGTGTCTTCTAAGTACAAACAGAAGATAGCATGACCCGGAAGCTAAATGATGTTCTCAGAGAATAGGAAGCTTCATCACGTCTCATCGAGTTGAGGCTCACCCCACAAGGCAAATTGACTGAATTCTCATAATTGCAAGCTCACTAGCAGGGGTCCTTTGAGGAAGCAAAGCCTCTTCTTTCTCCAGACATGCTTTCCCCTTCCTACAAAAGTAAAGCCTGTGCCTGGAGTCAGTAATCAACCCTGTGGAGAAGTCACACCATTGGTTTAGGCTGAGCCGGAACACACCCATAAGGAGAGGCTTAAGTGTTTACACATAGCGCGTTTGCCTCGATCTAAACAAGGATCTGATCTCCCGGGAACATAGCACTTTCCATGCTCCAAGGAGGCAGACACCTTCATTAGAAGGAAGTGGAACCTGGGAGGAAGTAATAAGCAGTTTGGATGAGGACTGTTGTTGTTGCAAACTGAAGAGGCTAGAAGTGGCTCATCTGGGGTCACAAAACCAGCCTGTGACTTATTTCGGGCTCAGAAGTCTTCAGAAGCCAGAGAAGCAACCTGTCTGGAATCCACAGAATTATAAACCCCAAGGGAATCTCAATCCAGAAGGATGTGCATAGCTAAAGTTTTCTGGTTTCTATTACCAAAATTATATTGGAGATGATTATAAAAGAACATGTAGCAAAATCATCAAGATTTAAATCCACCAACAGCATACATTTTAGTGGAGAGAATCTTAAGTATTTTCCTATTTTTCTTCTCCCTCATTTAATCCCCCCTAAAAAGGGGGCAGGAAATCCTTAAATCTTGTATTTCTAGCCAAGACTGGAGTAAGTGTTTTAATAAAAATTCGAGTGTAATGTGTGAAAAATGGAATTCAGTGGTCAAACTTTTAAAGCCAAAGTCTGGAATTGAAAGTTGCTTTTTTTCCCACTTTAAAATGTTTTCCGTATTGATTTTACTCAAAACCTAATATCCAAGGAGTGCCTGTGAACAAACAGAAAATCTAAACCTCATTGATTTTTACTGGAAGATTTGTACAAAATAAGTTCTCTTGAAATTAAACACCTGGTTTGACAGCTTTGCTAATTACAGTCCACTCTACAGAGGAAGGCCAAGGCCTGTGGCCAAGCAGACAGATTAGCCACAGTTACTCAATAAGACAACTATTTAGTAGAGACAAACCCTGGGAGAGAAACCTAAGAAGTCATGTGCATATCCAAACAGGCTGCCACAGTGTAAAGAAATCCCCTTAAGTCACTTTCGGCTTCATTAGCACATGAAAATGGGGCAATTGAACATTCTTCAGCCTTCCATCAAGTGCCAAAATCAATCATTCATGGAAATTAAGTTTTGATAAGAGGTGTTTAAACACTGTCAAAGACTTCTTGAATGTGTCATTCTTTCAGCCTGAAGAAGATTCCAGCCAGCACTTAACTGTACAAAGGGATTGGAGAATTAAAAGCATCAGTCTTGTTGTAAACTTATGACATTATTAGAAGAACCATAAGTCAGAAGAGGACATCTAGCAAGGAGTTTATTGTTTCCATAAAAAAGAAAAAAATTATTTTGGAGAGATTGTTCTCCTTTTCATAAACATATCACTTATAACAATTATTTTCATAAGTTCCTAAGGATATGTTTTTAACTAAACATCTATTCTAAGAGGTTAATGCAGACCATATATTTTTAATCACAATGCCAAAATAGATAATATATTTTAAAGTGCTTCAACATATGCATAAAGGCATCATGTGTTATACTATTGCCACTATCAACAGCATCCCTCAAGAAAAAATTCATCCAGATTTTGTGTTTCCAAAAGCTTAAAAATAACAAAGCAACAAACCTTAAGGGGAAAGAACGAGTTTTAAAATAATCTATTACACTCCACAAGCAATACCTCCCCCTCCCCGACTTTTTTCAGATAAGTTATCTTCTGAACTGTAGGAAAACCAAAAAATAAACACTACAAAATCACTTGGCTCTTTTGTCAAACTATATTCTTTCAGCCTGTAAACAGTTACTCAAGTAAGTCATACTTACCTTTGTGCCACATATGCCAATCTTTTAAACAATGTTAGTTACTAGTTGCATTCACTCTTGCTGAACAAAAGGATTCTGAACCAAGGGGCTCTGATGAAAGATGAACAATCTGTTTCAATATTTATGTTAGGATATACGTTACTATCTTTTTTCTACCTCCCATAGCTCGAAGTTACCAAATCCATACACAGATACACACATTCCATCTCAGAAGCACCTGGGAAGGTTGTACCTGCAGCTTTCTATCCAGTTGCCTATCAAGCACTTGGTCACAAAGAGAGTGGAGAGGTCAGGCTGCAGAGAGCTTTCTGGACCCTTTCCCTTTTCAGGTAGTCCAGCCCCCTGGGAACCTTTGATCTGACTATAAGCAAACACACACTCCCATATTTTGTGCTTTCAGGGATAGATTTCAGAAAAGGGGGGGTGGTGGCGGCGGTGTCACCCACAAAAACAAAATGACTCTTTCCAAAACAGTCCGTTTAGCCAACACAAGGAACCCCCCACCTCCTTCATCCATCACCCTCCACCCCCCACTCTTTCTCCCCACAAAGCGGCAGTGCTGGAATACAGGCACACAAAGCTGTTCTGCTGTGTCCAAGGTTAGCAGGATTCAGATCTGAGGTGAAAGTCTGTGCTCCTTGCAGATTATTTTTAATCCAAAAAAGACAAAAACAGAAACAAAACCCCATATAAAACCTATGACTTCAGTCACTGGACAGGAATGAAAAGCACATGGGCTACTAGGAAGCCTTCTCAAATGGTTCCAAAAAAAAAAAAAAGGCTAACTGGTTTGCCTAGAGAATGGTCTGGAAATCTAATTACTGTAACTATAAAATAAGAAAAGTAGTAAGAAAGACTAGGGCCAGAAGTATGTTACCAGTTCAAAATAAAAGATAATGATAATTTTTAAAAATGTCTAGGGTACACCTTAAACACCTTAATATGATGACATATGTCAGTTATATCTCCCCCAGCAAAAATGTCTAAGGATAATAAGGAAACAAAGTAGAGATGCAATTTCTAGAAAAGCAGGACCAAGACAGGGTATGCGAAGTTAATGAAACTTGCAGATTACAGCCAGGCACACTTAGCACCCAATAAACCTGCAGTCTCTGGGTGTTTGTTTTATATTAAAAGGTGCAGTGACTATACAGAAGCCTCGTCCTTCCTTCTAATCAACTCCTTCCCTTCCTTTCCCATCCTAAAAGAGTTAACTAGGTTATTAAAAAACTTCCTGGTTGTAGGAAGTGTGATACACAGTGGTCAGGGCCCGATGGTTTGCCAGGGAAGATCCTGGTTTGTTTGCTGCTCCTAATGCCTCCTTTCACTCTCAAAAATGTCCTGCTATGGCTAATAAATTTTATGGTCACTCTAATCATTATGTGCGTATATATGTATGATGGGTGAATGAATTAATGAACAGCTATTTTCAACTCCAACCAAATGTTTTCACATGGACCTACAGAGAACTTCTCTGACTAGGCATATCTCAGTCTTTACTACACTTGGAAAAAAACCAACTAATAAAAAGAGAAAGAACAAAAAATAACCACAGTCTAAGACCACTGTATTATAATGAAGGAACAACTTCCCATACACCATAATATATAGTCCTGCTGAAGGCTCCAAAGGAGAAAATAGCTAACTCTTTCCTCTGCGCGACCACACACAGCTAAAGAACCTGGCCGAGTAAGATTCACAACAGAAAATGAATGAGAAATTGAGAAAAACCAGGACTTTGAACAAGAAACTACTCTCTATAGGTATACACAGAAGGAACTAGGGCCACTTTATGGTAAATCATAAAAGACCATGAATTGAATGCTTGAAGTATCATTTCTTCTTCCACTGGACAAAGGCAATGAGAAGTGAGAAAAAAAAAAGACTCAAAATATTTATGAAACAACTACGATACCAATTCATATTCAATGGAGATAATCTAAAGTATTCTGGAAGTTTGTACAAAGGAGAATACATTTTAAAAATCAAAGCCCTAGATGTCTTCCTGCTTTTTAATGTTAAAGTTCATTTCCAATTTTAAATGTCTTAAGGACGAAATAATTCAAAGTAAACTTCCAATTAAATAAAAGTTTGTCAATCCTATTTTTACTCAATCCCCAAAATAAACACATTATGAAATCCCTATTGTCACCAATAGACACCACTATCTAACCATTTCCCTGCAGCTCAACAAGGTAAATGTTTCTAAGCAATTCTCTCTGAAGTTAAACATTAAATTAAAAAATTAAAACACCACTAAGAAACCTGTGATGACCTGAAGGCATTTTAAGAGCAGCAAAGGTTAGAAGGGCAGCTCTCAAATAACACCCATTGTTCTATCTCTACTTAATGACAAAAGGAGAAAAGAAAGCGATTACCTGGCCTTACCTCTACATCTCATTCAAATGCTACTTAAGAAAACAAAAACCCTCATTTCTTGCAACCAAACCCTCTAGAGCGTAGTCAAACTGGTTCTTTTTGCACAAAATTAACTTTTAAAACTCAGTTCGAGCACCAGAATTCAGAACAGCCAAATTCAGCAGTTTTGAAGTTAGGAGAGTATCAACTGCATAATGCATTTCAATGAAGTTCCAAAAATTAAATAGGAGAAAATGTTAAGTAAGTATTTCCAGCTTGAAATTCCACAGAAAGTTATTTAAGGACATTAGCATCCCCCCAAAAAAGTTTTTTATAATCTGTTTTTCTACTTTTTTAGAAAGTATATATACTGATACCAAAATCCATATGGAAGAGCAAAAGGGCAGGAATAACTAAAACAATTTTGAAGAATATAGTTGGGGAACTTGCCCTGCCAGATGTCAAGACAAAAAGCATTTTACCCCACTGTAATGGTACAAGGATAGCCTCATGAAAAGAAAAGAAACACACAGATGACCCTAATGAGTTACCTCCATCATTTATGAGCTGATCTCATAAATGATGGAGGTGGCATTTTATAAAAATATCAGGAAAGGATGAGCAAATTAATAAATGGGGGCTTGGACAATTAGCTAGCCATTTGGGAGAAAAAACAGTTTTCTACATCATGCCAAAAAAATACATTTTTAGGTAGATTAAAGACCAAAAAAAACTTTACGAAACTCAGAGGAAAATATGGGTAAATAAATGTAGCATCTCAGGCTAAGGAAGAATTTCTTAAACAAGAGATAAAAGCACAAACTTTAAAGGAAAAAATAAATACATTTTGCTATAGTAAAAAAAAAAACACTCTTACTTATATGGGTATTTAAAAAAAAATTCACTGATACAGAGAACAGACTGGTGGGGTGGGGATTGGGTGAAATTTATGAAGGAGTCAAAGGTACAAACTTCCAGTTATGAGATAAATAAGTCCTGGGGAATGGAATGTAATATACAGCCTGAAGACCCTAGTTAACAATACTGTATTATATATTTGTAAGTTGCTAAGAGAGTAAATCTTAAAAGTTCTCATCACAAGAAAAAGAATTTTAACTATATATAGTGATGGATGTTAACAAGCTTATTGTGGTGATCAGTGTACAATATATACATATATCAAATCATCATGCTGTACATTTAAACTGATACAATGTTATATGTTGATTGTATCTTAATTAAAAAAAAAACAACAACAAAGGGGCACCTGGGTGGCTCTCTGCCTTTGGCTCAGGTCATGATCTCAGGGTTGGGGGCGTGGAGTCCCCACATCTGGCTCCCTCCTCTCAGGAAATCTGCTTCTCTCTCTTCCTCTGCCCCTGCTCTCTCTTGTGCACTCTCTCTCTAATAAAGAAATAAAAGATTTTTTTTTAAGATTTTATTTATTTAACAGAGAGAGACACAGAGCAAGAGAGAGAACACAAGCAGGGGTATATATATATATTTATTTTTAAAAGCTGAACAAAGAGCTTTGATGCTTCTTGAAGACAGGTACATAGAGATAAGTAGATTGGAGATAGTTGTTGGTTGTTTTATTCTCTATGCTTTTGGGTATAGTTGAAACATACAAGTGAAGGTCACATTGTACCCTACCTTAAAAATGACATCAGTGAAAACACTCTGAAACTCCTGGTTTTAAGCTGGACATTTTTTCAAACATAATTTCTTTTCAACTCTCCACATTTAATCAATAGGGAAACCAAGGCACTGCAATTAAGTAACTCTAAAGGTTATAAGTCTTTGATAAAACGTGGGTCCAGGTCTATTTCTACTGCATTCAAGGCCCTGAGCTGAGCCATATTACTTGAGGGCATAGGATTGAAAGGCCTGCTTCGGTATATTTGAGTCCATCCCACAATGACACTCAAGTCTGAGAGAACTGAATGCTAGGCAAGTGACACAGCAGCGCCAACATGTATAATAGAAGTCCATAGAAGGATTGCCACTGGCTGAGCAAAAGATCCCTAGGAACCAAGTCTGCATGGAACTGTCAGGAGCAGACAGTATCTCCATGAGCAGAGCTGGGAAGAGACCAGAGGAGAAAAGTTCCAAATGGGGAAGTATTTGGAAGGGCATTGGATCTGCTGTGTACTTGGGATATCAATTCTCTCTGGTTTCAAGGTGCAGTGGTCCACTTACTCACTAACCAGAAACTTTCTAGATGCTGGTGTCTTGCTTTAGCTTAATGCAAACAAAAGCACGAGGATGTTGGGACACCTGGGTGGCTCAGTCAGTTAAGTGACCAACTTCTGATTTCTGCTCAGGTCATGATCTCAGGATCACGAGATGGAGCCCAGCATCAGGCTCCATGCTGAGTGTGAAGTCTGGTTGAGATTCTCTCTTTCCCTCTGCCCCTCCCCCCACTTATACTCTCTCAAAATAAATAAATAAAATATTTTTAAAAAACTATTATAGAGTCAATTTTGTCTATAACTTTAATTGATCACAATGTAATTTCTAAATTTGGATGAAAATGTACATGTGTATTATCTTTTTAAAACTCCCCATACAAAACTGTAGCCCATTTGATTTGTAATAACTCAATAAAGATAGATACTACTAGCCATAAATGACCAAAAAAAAAGTCTCCTTTTCAAGAGTTGACTAACAGTCCTTGGGGTGACACAGAAAAGATGTAAGAAGGAATGAAGTTCTTAGAAAAACTGGAATTAATGTCATTTTATTTTAAACGAGGTGTACTGGTTTCCCTGAATCTGACTTATGAAGCAATTGAGACCGACAATCGTGGGAGAGGTAAAAAATCTAAATAAAATAAAACTGTCAAAAGTACAGAAGGAAGCCACCTAGTGTATCCATTTGACTCATGAGTTTTTTAACAATCTCAGTGTCTTATCAACCAAAATGTTGCATTTTTAGACTAATTTACACTAGAGACAGAAAATATTTATTATCAAATAAAAGTATTCTAAAAAATTTTAAGTATGTCTCCTCCCTTATATTGAAAGTATCCCCTTTTAATTAAAAAAATGAAAAGAAGGTTATTATTTAGCCACAAACTTCCAGTTTGATGGACTCAAAACACAATTCACAGATATTTCAAGTGTGAAATGCTATGAGAGGCAGCAATGTTAATCTGTAATAACAAACTTGTTAGAAAACCACAACCAGATGCAAATTAAGTTTGTAATGAAAATACTTAAAATTAATATATTCAAACTCTGAGTATATAATTACATATGTTAATATAAAATAGAAATCAACCAAAGCATATAGTTTTCTAATAGAACATTTCTAAATTCTAACAACCAGTTTACTTTTTAATTCTGCTTGAGTATATAGTGCCATTTTACTAAGTGAGTTAGTTATAAAACACTGCTTCTCATTGTCAGATGTGAATACTACAGGCAGTGATCTTTTCTGTAAAGCAATGACTCCCACCATTACTAAAGTTTAAAGTGTTCCAGTCAAAAGAAAATATTTTTCTTCTGCAGTGGTAATGTTTAACACACATGCTTTTGTTCATATACTCTGCACAGATTGTATTAAAGTTCATAGGACCATATTTAAAATTTAATTAGGGAAAACCCCACACGTATTTTACTCAGGCAACTGTTGAAAGACATTCCACTTGGTGTACAAAGTCTTCTACTGCTTACACAAGCAAATTTGTTTACAGAACTATTTAAAAGAGCAAAAGTGGCTAAAATCTTGAAAGAAAAAATCTCCTTCAAATTAAGGTACATTTCTGTAGGGCAAGAAAGCAACATATTTAACTGCTGAACAATAAAATACTACTGAAATAGACAGTATGGTTCTTCCCCCTTTTCTTAACATATTCTGGAAGCTCTCCTCCAGATACCCATTACAGAACCCAGAGATCTCTCCTTTTATTTTCCAGTATTGTCCAGTAGTTTGTGCTGCCACCAAGTATTTTATAATTTTTTTTTTATAAAGATTTTATTTATTCATCTGACAGAGATCACAAGTAGGCAGAGATGCAGGCAGAGAGGAAGAAGCAGGCTCCTTACCGAGCAGAGAGCCCGATGCGGGGCTCGATCCCAGGATCCTGAGATCATGACCTGAGCCGAAGACAGAGGCTTTAACCCACTGAGCCACCCAGGTGCCCCTATTTTATAATTTCTAATAGGTAAAAAGAATACTTCAAAATCACTTTGGTGAATATGAGGACAACAATCTTTCTAAGGACAA
>PISX010022163.1:0-32234 GCA_004024625.1 Mellivora capensis
GCCCGAGGGTGCTTGCAATAAAGCCGGTCCTCGAATGCTCGCTTGCCTTGGTGCCTTTATTCCATTCAATCGGTCTGTGATCAAACCTAACAGATGCTTAATGACTGAGCCACCCAGGCTGCCCCTATTTAACATGATCTTCCCAGTAACCTTGTGGGGTTGCTTATTATATTCCCCATCCTATAGATGAGGAAACTGACATTCAGAGATTTGAAATTTGCCCGTCTACATACCTAAAGTGACAATCAGAAAATCAAGGAAACTTGAACGCGGTCTCATCACACACACACAAAAATTCTGTAACAATGGCTGGTGATGGATATTAATTAGACTTATTGTGGTGACCATTTTGCAACATATACTAATTTCAAATCATTATGTTGTCCACATGAAACTGATATAATGTTGTATGTCAATCATACCTTAATAAAAAATCCCCCAAAACAAAGACCAGAAAACGAGCCCAGAGCCAAATCCCAAACCTCTGTTCCATGCTCTTCAATGTTAGAGGTTAAGATGCTAGCTCTAGGGACACCTGGGTGGCTCAGTTGGTTAAGCGGCTGCCTTCGGCTCAGGTCATGATCCCAGCATCCTGAGATCGAGTCCCACATCGGGCTCCTTGCTCGGCAGGGAGCCTGCTTCTCCCTCTGCCTCTGCCTGCCACTCTGTCTGCCCGTGCTTGCTCTCTCTCTCTCTCCCCCTCTCTCTCTGACAAATAAATAAATAAATAATAAAGATTAAAAAAAAAAAAAAAAGATGCTAGCTCTAAAAATAAATTGTAGGGGCACCCGGCTGGCTCAGCCAGTGGAGTGCGTGATGCTTGATCTCAGGGTTGTGAGTTCGAGCCCCATGTTGGATATAGAGAAGGCAACTTGCCGCCACAAGTTACTGGTGTCAAAAGTCTCCTTCCTCTCTGTCTCCCATTTCCCTCCTTTGGAAAGCAAAGGAAATTGCCACTATTTCCCAAGGCTGTTGCAAGAAGTAAATTGACCTAGAATATGGGAAAGCAGCTCCCACAGTGTCTGACACTTGGCAGGCATTCAGTAAGTGCAGCTGAATGAGATCTTTTGTAGCTTATCATTTAGCAATGACACATGTGAACATGCCGGAGATATCCTGATTTTTAGCACTGAACAGAACACCAGTGGTGACATCAGTGCTCATTTTTATAATTGTGGGTTTTTTTTAATTTTTAAAAAAGATTTTATCTCTTTATTTGTCAGAGAGAGAGAGAGAGCACAGGCATGTAGAGTGGCAGGCAGAGGAAGAGAGAGAAGCAGGCTCCCTGCTGAGCAAGGATCCCAATGCGGGACTCCAACCCAGGACCCTGGGATCAGGACCTGAGTGGAAGGCAGTGGCTTAACCGGCTGAGCCACCCAGGCACCCCTATAATTGTGTTTTAAAATAAGGTGATAAGACACGAGGATTGGGACAGGCAGAATACCTAGGGGTTAAGGGCACCTCCCACCCTGGTCAAATCCACTGACCAGCTTTGGGCTCTTGGAAAAGTTAGCCTGTCCACGGTCTCTGAAGTGACAGGGTCCTTGTGGGGATTAAGGAACATGAGCAAAGCCCTTAAAACCTTGATGGGCACGGGCAGGAGTGCTCTATAAACACCACCCTCGTCCCCTGCCAACTGTTTCTCTCTTCTGAATCCTTGTAGCTCATAAATGCCCAAGGCAGGTTTGGATAATTTTCATGCTTTATTTTATTTTATTTTTATTTTATTACTGTTATCATGTATGTGGTTTATCACTCCTGCTAGATCTAAGCAGTTTGAGGGCAGGATGCTGCCTGATTCAGCCCACACAGGGCTCACACCACAGCAGGCTCTCCAGAAGTGCTTGCAGCATCAGCAAAGAAACCAATAAATGAGGACACAGCCCAGGAGGCCAGTTCTGCGTGGCACCCGGGGCTGTGTGCTTACCCCACCTTGGCAACCCCACGCCTGGCACAGCCCCTGCACTATGAGTACCCCTGGGTTTCCCTGCTTCTCTTGTCCTGGCTACAGGGGTCCCAAAAGAGCACCTGTGCTCTGGAGAGGCTGACTGAGGCCCCAGGGGTCCCCATAGCCCTTTGGCTAGCCAGGCAGCCGGCACCTGAGCCCACAGACCTGCCGGATGGGCGGGCAGATTAAATGCTCAAAAGCACCTGGGCATTGTGGTATGGGGATGGAAGAAAATTCTCCCACGGCTGACTGTCTGAAAGCCCACCATTGCTCTCCAGGCACCCTCTGGGGCGAGCCTCTGAGAGGATTAGCACAGGAAGTCATTAGCTCCTGAGGCTCTCCAGCAGCTCAGCTCAGGTTAGGAAAAAGTAATCAAGGCCCCAAGGGACCAGGATGGGACGGAGGAAAGAAGGCACATTTGTGGAGCCTGGGCAGAGGGATTGTTCTCTTTCCTCTTCAGGGTCCTGGTAGTTAGGGTCTGGCTCACAGGGTACCAGAGGGGAAGGAGCCCCAGAGATCTCAGTATTCCTGCCCGTGCCCATCAAGGTTTTAAGGGCTTTGCTCATGTTCGTTAATCCCCACAAGGACCCTGTCATTTTAGAGACCATGGACAGGCTAACTTTCCCAAGAGCCCAAGGCTGGTCAGTGGATTTGACCAGGGTGGGAGGTGCCCTTAATCCCTAGGTATTCTGCCTGTCCCTATCCTCGTGTCTTACCACCTTATTTTAAAACACAATTATAGGGACGCCTGGGTGGCTCAGTCGATTAAGCCACTGCCTTCCCCTCCCGGGAAATGACCAGAGACGGCAGACCATACTTCCTCATGTCTGTTCCGGGTTTGTTCCTCACTCCTGCCTTCCCTTTCTTTTCTCGACACTCCCCTCCACTGATGTTCAACTCATGGGCCATCTTTCAGGGAGGCTACCCGGCATGGCTGCCCAAGCTTGGGTTTTGGGAACAGTCAGACCTGATTTCAAATGTGGACTCTGCCAATTACTGTCCGTGTGATGCTGGCCAAGTTCCCTAACCTCTCTGGGCTTCCTCTTCCAATATCACTGATTTCACAATATTGTTGAAATTGATGAGTGCCAGTTACGTCATCTCCAATGGTGCCTAGCACATTGTAAGTATTTGTCAGATATTATTGGAGGGATACAGTTCCTGATCTAGGCATACTGTTCAGTCCTGCTTTCCCTCTGTTTTTATCTAACTGAAGCCAGCCAGAGTCACAACAAGGCATCAGAACGCCCCAGGTGGGGATGAGAAAGCAGGACAGTCCTTTCTGGTGTCTGGGTGACCTGGTAGAGGTGGGCCAGGGAGAGCCACAGGCTCAGTGCTCCATCGAACTTCATGTCTGTGCACTTGTGGTGGGCAAGGGCATTTGCCGGCCAAGCCGAGCCATCCTCCCCCCCACCCAGACTCATCCTCTCTGGATTAGACATCTCTCCTTCTCCCAGACCCTGCTTGCCCTTCTCTAGTAAAGACCTTGGGGTCTGAGTAGCAGGGTTGGAGGCATGATTGGAGAAAAAACATTGCAGTACTGACCTCAGTAATGATCAAGCATAATAGCAAACTTTGGGGCGCTGACTCTTTGCCTGGCATACTGCGTGCCCATTGCTCTATGTTATTATCACAACCCTGAGAAAGGTGCTTTTATTATTCCCATTTTATAGATGAAGACACTGAGGCTCAGAGAGATCCAAAAACGTTTCCAAGGTCACATGGTCAACAAGTAGGGATATGGGATTTGAATTAGTCCGACTCCAAGGCCCACCTGCCACATGCCCAATACATCAGTACGTACCTGAATTTACATAATTTCTAATCCTCATAGCAACCTTATGAACTGGATAGTCCCTTTTTACTATTAAGAAAATAAAGTTATGGGGCACCTGGCTGGCTCAGCACAAGGAACGTGTGACTCTTGATCTTGGTGTCCTGAGTTCGAGCCCCATGTTGGGTATAGAGATTACTTAAGCAAATAAATATATATTTTTTTCCCTTTTTTTTAATTCATTTATTTGTCAGAGAGAGAGGGAGAGAGCACAGGCAGATAGAGTGGCAGGCAGAGGCAGAGGGAGAAGCAGACTCCCTGCCGAGCAAGGAGCCCAATGTGGGACTCGATCCCAGGACGCTGGGATCATGACCTGAGCCGAAGGCAGCCGCTTAACCAACTGAGCCACCCAGGCGTCCCTAAATATATTTTTTAAAAAGTTAAAAAGGTTAAGTGACTTATAAGGTCACACAGCTGGTAGCTATACAGCCAGGGTCTGGATATTAAGCCTGTGTTTCTTGGCCATTCCACTCTACCCTGGCACCCCAGGTTCATTAGAGCGTGGACAGGGGGAGTCTGAAGGGGAGGGAAGCTGACCTTGACAAACACCTTGCATGTGGGTGGCGCTTTCACACAAGGCACCTCATTTAATCCTCACAACAGTTCCATTAAGAGGGTATAATTATCCTCAAGAAGAAAACCAGGCTCAGAGAGGTCAAGTGACTCACCCAAGGTCACAGAGCTAGAAGCCGTAAATTCAGGATTCATATTGTCCCCTGGCTCCCAAGGATTTGCTTTTGCTCCTGGGTGTACCATCCACAGCACGCCCCCTGCTGGCTTTGTGCTTTTGCTTGGCTCCCAACCCAAGACTTTTTCCACTGCTCGGTGCTTTGGGCTCTGGAGACTGCATCACAGGGCTCTCTGCGGCCTGCCTTCCAGTTTGAGTAAGACGAACAGGAAGCTTCCGCAGGAGATCAGAAGCCATGAGAAAGAGGTCGGGGTATTTGTCCTGCTCACTCCTTCCCGGCCCTGCTTTGATTCTATGATGATGGCTCCTCCTGGTGGCCCCCTCGCAGGCCTCAGACTCACTGGGCCAGAGAACACCATTTGGCCAAGCGCCTCTTCGGGCCTGGTGTTGGCCATAGCTTCCTGCTCTGGCTTCTTTCCAGCTACCTCACTGCCCCTTGCTGATTCTCTTAATGTTGTTTCACCTCTGCAAATGGTCTCTCCGTTCACTTAACCTTGACCATCCCAGCTGAGTGTCCTATTTCCTGCTGGGGGCCTGACCAAGCCTCCTGGCATCCGGCAGAGGCTGCTCCTCTTGGGCTTACATGGAAAGAAAGGCAATGGCTTCTTGCTGGCAGGACAGGTCCAGGGCTTTCCCCCGACTAGTTGGTGGATAGACGGGATAGTGTCCAGGGACTAGAGGCGGGCTCCTGCTGCTGTCCTTGCCTCCATCAGTCTGGAACTGCAGCCTAGGGCAGCTCAGCTTCTCCATGGGGGCTCAGCTAGACATTCTTGTTGCACCCTCCCGGCCCCTGGGACCCAGGTCTGTAAGCTGGGTGGGTCTCCACCCAGAGGGGACAAAGGGCTCACTGCCCCCACACAGCAAGGCGATGGTGTAAGGACTTGGACCCCTGGATCTTAAATCCGCTGATGGTTCTCTGCTTTCTCCCTTCACAGTTCAATAAATATTTCATCAGTGGTGACTCAAAATAATCACTCCCTTCCATGTTGTCCCAGATGGCTCACACCCTAGAAACTGTCACTGCTTTTTGACATATTCTGTCTCGTCACCTCCCAAGGTCCTCATCTTCCCACCAGCCTCTGGCTTTTCTCCCATGAGAGAGCTGGGGGAAAGCCCCTTCTCCCAGGTACTGGGGAGAAGCTCCAAGGGAAGGATGAAGACTGACCTTCAGGTAGAGAAAAGGGCACGTGGAGGTGCCTGTCCCCTTAAATACCAAGAGAAGATGAAGGGGATGCCCCAAGACATCAACCATCTTCTGGGAGAGAAATACCTTCACTGATTTCATGGACTCCCCCGCGGGGCAAGCAAGTCCTTGGATGAGCTGTAGCTGATCCCTGCACTGGGTTATGAAAGCAAAGCTGCCATCCCTCCTACTTGGTGGAATGGCAGAAAGAGCTGGGGGTGGGGGTTGGAGTGTGGGGGGAACGTGCAGTGGGCGGGAGGCAGAACATGGAAGACCTGGTGAGGGGGTTATGCCCTTGACCCTCTTGGGGGGCAAAGAGAAAGGACTGTGGAGGACTGAGAGGGGGACCAGCCCCATCGCATGGAAGGAAATGTAGCTTCCTCATCACCTCTTGACCCTGCCCTCAGAGCAAACACTCTTTCCCGCTTAAACATTAGGAGGCCATGGGCTGGAGAGCAGTCCGCAGCAGCTCAGCTAGGAAGCCCCTAGGAGCGAGCGGCAGGAAAGAGCCTGGACCAGGGGAGAGGAGCAGGAGAGGTCAATGCCTGTGGCCCCAGGGAAGGGAGCAGACAGCTGGGATCTGAGGCAGACCAGTCTAAGGACAGGGCCTGGAGGGAGAAGGTGCTGGCAGAGGGCAGATGGGGTGAGGCCTACAGCAAGAGCTGAGTTCCTTAGGTAAGAGGGGGCACTGCTCCTGAGTTTCCCTTTGGGCTTTTGCTGTTTAATTGAGTGACTTCTGGTCCTGGGGCAACTCAGACTTTCTCTGGCCTGTACTAGCAAGGTCACTTAACTGCCTTAAGATTCTGCTTGGAGTTTTTCCCTCTGAATTTCCTCAAATGGCCCAGTGTTACCCTGACCATTATTTTAGTTCTGCCACTTAATGTCCCAGAGGTCCCTGGAAGTGCTCGCCTTTCTGAAAGCCCCAGGGCGGGCCTCCCCTCTGCAAGGCTGGGCCAGGCCTAGGAAGACCTTCTCTTGGCCTGGCACTGAGCAGCCTGTCCCCTCCCCATGGCGTGCCCTCTTCCCTAGAACACACAGACTCTCCGTGTCTGAAATGCCACCAAATGGAGAGAGGGAATAGTAATTCCATGGAAGACCCGCGTAGGTGGTTCACCAGGCCTGGGATTTAAAAAGCAGACCTGAGGGAGGATAAATGGCCTTGCATTTAGGGTGAATTTGTTTTTCAGGGAGCATTCATCCTCTAAGAGAGACACAGATCGGACAAGTACCTGTAATCACCTAATGCGGCTCGGCCTCCAAAACCTTCATTTCAAACAGGCCGGTGTGTGCCTATCAACCTCCTAGCCTTTCAGCCCTCCCCTAAACCTGTCATTTTCCCCCCAAGACCTTCAGCCCCAACTCCCTCTGAACCTCCCTCATTTCCTGACCCAGTCTCCACTCCTCAGTCTACTGTTTGCCCGAACCTCCACCGGCCTCTGTGGTCTGGCCCGATGTGAATTTCCCCGGGGCTGCCATCACGAAGTACCACAGGCTGGGAAATTTATTGTCGTGCAGTTCTGGAGGCCAGACATTCAAAATCAAGGTGTTGGCAGAGCTGGGCTCCCTCTGAAGGCCCTGGGGGAGAATCCTTCCTTCCTCTTCTGGCCTCTGGTGGCTCCTGGTGGCCCCTCCTTGGCTTGTGGTGGCAACACTCTGGTCCCGGCCTGCGTCTTCACAGGGCCTTCCTCCCTCTGTATCTGTGTCCCCTCATGTCTCTTGTAACGATGCCAGTCATTAGATTAGGGCCCATCCTAATCCAGGACAATCTCATTTCAATTTTTAGCTGAATTACTTCTGCAAAGACTCTATTTCCAAATAAGGTCACTTTCTGAGGTTCTGGGTGGGCTTGAATTTTAGGAGGACACCGTTTAACCCACTGCAGAGCCCCCTTTTCCTGCCACTGCACCTGCCTTCCAAATCCCCCATCCTGGCTCATGACCACAGTCAGCATCTCCCTTTTGACCTGGGGGCAGCTGAGCTCCACTCTTAGACCCTCCCACTCTCACTGCTTTCTGGAGGATCCTTAGCCAAAAGAAGTCCTCACCTAGCTTCTTCTGCCCTTTTCCTTAGGAACCAGCCCAGCCTGGAGATAATGGAGATCAGGGGGCAGGAACGCCCTTGACTTCCAACCCTACAAACATATTCATATTTTCACCCTTCCCACCTTCCTCCCAGCCCAGGTAAGGCCTCCTTCCTGGAGTTGCATTCAGATCCTCATAAGACTCGCCTGAACTACAGCAAATTTTCCTGGCTATAATTTTCTGCTTCTAGATTCATCCCACTCCTAAGTCTCTCCTCTCCACTCTGCTGCCCAAAAGCTATTCATTGACTCATTCATTCCCTCACTCACTCATAGGCTAGCCCTGTGCACTGCCCCAGCCTCATTTCCCACAACCCAGGAGCTCACTGCCTTCTCAGAGCTGACAAGGGAGAAAGAGCTGAGCTGTAGGATAACGTTCATATTCTTCAGGTCATGGGTGGCCCCCTTCATACCGAGCCCTATCCTCCTTTTGATCTCTGTCTCCCACAGCCCATAGCCCTAGCCAGGCCACAATGCTCCCCGCTTTTCCTCTAACTGAAATGCGTCTGCCTCCCATCTGCCAAAGATCATCTTTAAAGATTTGGTGCTCATGCTTCCATTTTGCAGGAGCCTTCCTCACAATCCTGGACCCCTGCTTTTTTTTTCTTTTTCTTTTTTTTCCACATAACTCCTATTGCATGAATCATACCGCCTTGGGATGATTTGTTTACACGCCTATCTCTCATTTTGCTTGAAGTCAAGGACAATATTTTATTCATTTTTATGTCCTGTGTGTGTGGAATATGTAGACATTTAATAAATATTTAAATGTTTAATAAAAGAGGTGGCAGAAGACTCCATTCAGATGAAGGTGGAAAGTGCTTGAAGATTTGGAAGCAGCCCACTTGACTCCAAGCCTGCACCTGACCTCACTGTGCATTCTGCTGGCTTAGCCTCTACAGAAGAGTGCCCAAGGAGGTAACGGAAGGGTTAGGGGTTGCGTAGAGTCCCCCCCAAAACTCATGGGCTGAAGTCCTAACTCTCAGTACCTCAGAATATGACCTCATTCGGAAATAGGGTCATGGCACAGTGGTTGGTCAAGATGAGGTCATCCCAGAGTCCGATGAGCCCTTAATCCAGTAGGACGGATGTCTCTACAGGGAGGAGAAACTCTGACCCACACACAGGAAGGACACCTTGTAAATGAAGGCAGACACCCGGCTGGTGCTTCCCCATGTCAGGGAACACCAGAGATTACCAGCAAAGCCCCAGAAGCCAGAGGAGAGGCCCAGAACAGGTTCTCTCTCACAGCCCTTGGGAGGAACCAGCCCTGCGGGTGCCCCCATCCCGGACTGCTGGCCTCCAGCACAGTGGGACAACATACTTCTGTTATTTCAGTCATTCAGGTTAGGGCATTTCATTATGACAGACTTAGGAGACTCACACAGGAGATAAATGTTCTCACAGAAAACAGGAGCTTTCCCTCGCAGAGCAAGGCCTTTCGTCCTTCACACCCTTGTGCTATCTGACCCCTAACAAGCCTGTGAGGAAGGCTTCTCAGTTGTTCTTATCCCCACTGTGTAGATAAAAAAGCAACAACACCCTGATGTTGGGTGGGGAGGCAAAGTAATTTGTCTTACATCTTTCCCTCCGGTTTTCACGGGCAGAGGAGGACTTCAGTTTTGTCTTTTTCTACAACCGCATCGGGCAGGCTTGAGGCAGCTTTGCAAAGTCCAACATGTCGGATGGTTTGTGAAGTTACCAGCATGAAGGCCTGTTCTTCTACCTCAGGGTCATGTCTCCCCAGACACCCCCCCATTCCCTCAGGTCCAGTGATCCTCCCCCAAAGGAACCATCTTCTCCTTCTTCTCCTTCTTCTTCTTCTCCTTCTTCTTCTTCTTCTTCTTCTTCTTCTTCTTCTTCTTCTTCTTCGTCTTCTTCTTCGAGATTTATTTATTTTACAGAGAGAGAGAGAGAGAGCATGAACATGAGCAGGAGAGGCAGAGGGAGAGAGAATCTCAAGCAGACTCTGCCCTGAGCGAGGAGCCCCACATGGGGCTTGGTCTCACGAGCCTAAGATCAGGACCTGAGCTGAAACCAAGAGTCGGACACTTAAAGGACTGAGCCACCCAGGCCCCCTCGAAGGAACCTCCTTTTTAAAGCTGCCACCACCCACTCTCATCCCCTGGGACTGTCCTCCCCACCCCACTGGCTGCAGAGAGCCTGCCTTCCCAGCGCCTCCTTCCTGTCACTCCTAAAGAGCGAACAGGCCAGTTTTCCTTTTAAGGGTTTCCTGTGGATCACTGGAGGGAGGTGGGGGGAATGGGGGACGCCGAGGGGAGTGTGATAAAAGTAACAACCACAGGGATGCTTCAGAGTCTTTAATTTTCCTGACACTCAGTTGGATTCTTAATCTGGTTGTTGGACTGACAACAGCCATCCCCCATCCCCCGCCAACCCGCCATGGAATTTTGGTTTTATTTGTTAGCGTGGACCCCATCAAACCTACTTTTTGATGAAAAGAGAATGAAGATGCCATGAGGGCGACCACTAGGTGCCAGCCAGCCCTGCTCTGAAAGCCACCTGTCTGCGGGGACACATGATCTCTGGGGCTTTCCAGAATGGGTCCCGCTCACCTCCCCCGTGTCTCTGAAATTCTCCATACACCACCTGGAATCACAGTGACTTGATGAGATCCAAAAATCCTCCTCAGAATAAAATTTCTGATGTTTCAAATGAAATATGTGGAATTATAAGGGAAATCAATTCCTTAGAAATAGTTAACAAAGATACTTAAAGATTTTGTGATATAATAAAATGTAGGCTTCCCTAGTATATTCAAGAGCATAATCTAGCTTCAGAACTAGTAACTACTGTAATTTTGAAGTCATGCTGAGCTATATACTACTTGAAGAAAATATCTAAAAAACAACTTTCATGTGTTATGAAAATGCCCATGATGTCCATTGGTGACAGTGACAGGTACTGCTAATACTTCTGTCACTTGTGGCCTATATCCATGGTTGAAGTAAATGCTTAATTTTGGTTTGTGCTTAGTACAGATAGTGATAAAATATTTTATTTTTTTCCTTTTTTAAAAAAATATTTTATTTTTAAGTAATCTCTATACCCAAAACGGTCTTGAACTCACAACCCTGAGATCAAGAGTCTCACGTGCCACTGACTGAGCCAGCCAGCTGCCCCTAAACTATTTTATTCCTCTTTTAAATTCATGGGCCCACGTTGAGGAGCCTCAACCCTAGGTCCATGCTTCTCAAACTTCCTTGTGCATATGAACCCCCTGGGGATCTTGTTCAAAGGCCGATTCTGATTCTGGAGGTCTAGGGTGGCCTTGAGGCTCTACCTTCACCATAATCCTCCATGACAGTGGGCTGCTGGTCCCCAGGACGGATATGCACCCACAGGGCTGTGGTTACTACCAGCACCATAATGGCATCCGTTGCTCTTGTTCGGGGTGGGGGAGGGTGTCAGGGCAGCAGAGCAATTGAGTGAACTACCACTTCGTGATAGTGCTATGGGGCAAGGTTGTCCCCGCAGCTTATCTCTCAAAGAGCACGCCGAGAACACTCTGCCTGGCAGAGCTTCAGGGGGGGACTGCAATCTCTTTAATGCTCCAGTTGGAGCCTGAACACAAGAACTTTTGGCTTCGCCTGTCAGAAACCAGGCTGGGCTACTTAGATAAGACTCGATTTAGGGAAAAACAAACACAAAATAAATGGCAGACAGTAAAACAGGACTGTGGAACATGACTTCCAGACACCCTGCCGTCAGGGTTGAGCTTGGATGACAAGTCTTGTGCTTTCTCTCAGGCTGAACCAAGGGAAGCGAAGCCCCAGAATACAAGCAGCAGTTGTTACCAGAACCTTCCCGAGAAGTGTAGGAATCTTGGAGTTGGACATGGGGAGCCCTGGCTCACTTCTGTGCTCGTTTTGGAGGTCTGGGATCTTACAAAGGGAGACGCCAAGTTCCCTGCCCCATTCTGGTTCCTGGCTACTTCGAAATGGTGGATGCCATCTTCTACCTCCCAGGAGCCCACCACAGGGAGGAGGGATTTCCCTGGGGCTGCCTCCCAGACTCTAGGGTGACCATGCTCTTTGTCCATTACAGGTTCTTTTATGACTATTCCCTCTATTGTGGGAAATCCTCCCTACACTCCCCACCCAAGTGTTGTAGCCTCAACCCACAATCATGTTCAAATACAACACTTAAGCCTGAAAAACCACATGCAAGAGAATCACACACACACACACACCATGCAAGAGGGCCCACTCTGTACCAATCTTGATTTCCACATTTGTAATCTATACCTCTCTGGAGCCCTGGTTAAGAGCATCTTCTTTACAGCCATTCACATCTGGGTTCCAGGTACACCACAGACAAGCTGCCTTGACCCTGAGGAATTTGAATCCTTTCTCTAAGCTTCAGTGTACTAATCTGCAAAATGTGAGTAATACAAGTGTCCACCTCATTGGACTGTTGTATGGACTAAGTAAGATGATGCTGGCAATCAGTTCTCTGTCCAACACACACTAAATTCCCAATGTTCGTGATCAGCGTGCTAGCGTATGGCGAAGTAGTTATTTCAGCACTTAAAACTATTGCTTCTATCAGGCGAGTACGTGCTCATCCTGTGACAGGTGCTTGATCAATGCTTTTTGAATAAATGAAGTCAGCATAGTCCCAAGGTTATTCCCTTCAGTCACTGTAAGGAGGATTGTGATATTGTGGTTTATTGTATTATTATTTTTTAAAGTTTATTATCTTTTTTTCCCCCTCTGGTAATCTCTACACCCTTTGTGGGCCTCAAACTCACAATCCTGAGATCAAGAGTCGCATGCTCCACCGACTAAGGCAGCCAGGCACACCTGACATTGTGATTTATAATAAGAAATATACATTTGGTCTTCCTTGGTCCCTGACAGAGCTAGGAAACCCCTTGGACTTTCCTGTTATTGAACCAGAAAGGTGTCTTTTGTTATATTAATGAGATGACTTTTGGACCTCACCTAGGCAAGGGGGCTGGCAGCCAGGGCAATCAACCCTGTGATTAGAGGGTTGGAACTTTCAGTCCCTCATCCCCTCCACCCCCTCTACCTCTGGGGAGGGGAAAGGGCAGGAGTTTGAGTTCACTCAACAATGGCCAATGATTCAATCAATCATGCCTATGTAATGAATCCTCCATAGAAACCTAAAGGACAGGATTCAGAGAGCTTCTGGGCTGGTGAATCCATGGACGTTCCAGGAGAGTGATGCTCCTGGGAGAGGGTGTGGAAGCTTGGCACCCATTCCTCATGCCTTGCCCTGTACATCTCTTCCAACTGGCCGCTCCTGAGTTATACCTGCTTCTTTAATAAACCAGTGATCTAGTAAGTGAAATGTTTCTGTGAGTTCTGTGAGCTACTCTAACAAATTAACTGAACCCAAGGAGGCAGGCATGGGAACCTACAGATCTGTAGCCATTCTACCAGAAGACCAGGTGACAACCTAGACTCTGAATTGGTGTCTGAAGGGGAATGGGAGAACTGAACCCTTACTTAACCTGTGGGATCTCCAGGTAAATAGTGTCAGAATTGAGCCGAACTGTAGGACACCCAGCTGGTGTAAGAGACTTGCTTGGTGGTTTTGGAAAATCCCCACACATCAGTACAGATGTGAAATGTTGGAGCGAACAGTCAAGAAAGAATTCTTGAGAAGTCCTTGGTGCAAAAAAAGGTGGCTTTATTAAAGCGTGGGATAGGTCCCGTGGGCAGAAAGAGCTGCGTTGAGGTTGTGAGTAGTGACTGGTTACATACTTTCAAGCTGGGAGGGGGTTAGGGACAGTGTGTGTCTCTAAGGAATCAGAAGTGAGGTTTCCCTGGAAACCTTGAGGGCTCATTTACTAATGTCTAGGAAACCTTTGGTCATGGGACCCTTCAGATGTAGGATAATCCATATGCTTGGCAGTGAGCCATATTCTTGGAGGATGATTGCTAACATATATGGGGAGGTGGGATACATATAAAGGAAGTTTCAAAAGGGATTTTTATGTTACAAGAGATTTACAAGATCCTGGAGTTCAGGCTAATGTCAAGCTAAGGTTGCCTTTTTGCTTCTAGTGAAGTATTAACATTGAGGATGTTGAGTTTCTGGAGGAAGGTCACTCTGCCTGTCTCAAGGACTTGTCAATGGGCTGTAAGTTGTAAAGAAGTTTAATTTTTTTCTTTATTTCTTTTGCCTTTGTTCTCCACATCAGGAATTGGTGTCTGAATCAGAGGGACACAATCCACTCTGACACATGATTGAGTCGCAGCTGCGTCTCACACCTTGTAAGATCATCATGAATACCCCCATTTTGTCCAGAGGAAACCAAGGCTCATGGAAGCTTAGTGACTTGCCTGAAGTAAGTGGGCACTAGCAGCTAGCAAGTGCCTAGGCTAAGCCTCAGACGGAGACCAAACGCACACCTAAACAGCATATAGTCCCATCTGAGGTCAGGTGGCCTGACTTATGATTCATCATGAGGACCCTGTGTACCTAGGGAGCTACAGAATGATATTCTCGGAACCTGGAGCTTAAGTCATTTTCCAGAGAGTAAAATAGCTAAAAATTAACAAAAATAGATACATTTAGCCATTTATAAAAAGAACCACTCCTAATGCTGCTTTGTAATTGTGTAATGAAGAGATCGGGAAATACCCAAGCCCTAAAAAGGTGACCAGGATCAAAAAGTAGTAAAGAGACTTGCAGCACAATCAATAGTTCTCGAACTGACCGAAGGAAAGGTATGACCACTGAAGTCTGTGGTCTGCCTAGAGCCCAGAAAGAGTGCCTTCAAAGGATAAAAGCAGTCAGCGTGTCTCCGGTTCCACCTGAAGGAGACACCCGGGCTCTGGAGAGAGACAGATACTGCCATGGGCCAGGCAAAGTTCATCACAATTTCTAAACACTTGTGAAAATGTCCCTTTGCTCTGTACTCACTAAGCACCCTTCTGATTACTAGTTTTCGAGGTTAGCTTGATACCAGAAAGGGCATACCTGGTAGGAACTGCCACCCTGTTTTACATTTGCCTTGGGCTCCTCAGTCTCTTAGGAGTTTAATGATTGTGAGTCTGTCTTGAGCCTTATCTCCCAGTCTTATAACTGGCTTCAGGTTCATCAGCGTCTTATGAATTAATCATTGTAAGCCAGTACCTCTTGAACAAACAATGGAGGGAATGCTTATAAATCTAACATCTGGAACTGCAAACCAGAGCAAGGGCCATCCCCTGGTCTACAGCCTCTACCCTGGGATGCCCCAGCCCCCACCCCAAGGTGCACATAGGATGTCTATAATGAAATCCCTCATTATTCAGCCTCCGGCCACATACCTGCAGAGTCAAGGGAGGGTCACAGGTCACTTCATGATGCCCTCCTGGGCACCTCCACTTAGGGCGCACTGGGCTCCCTCAGCAGAGCCAGGAGCTAAGGGAGGTGCAAAATAACACATGCTTATCGGAAGAAAACTGTCATAGGCACTCAAGCACCTCAAGGTAGAGGGGGGGAAAAAGGAAAGTTTTCATTTTTTTCCTGCCATGGTCAGACGTGTGTGAGCCCTGCTCCTTCCCCTCCAAAGAGCAGGAAGCATGAGGCAACAGGTGATGCTGGAGTCTGGGGGACAGGAGGATTTGTAAACCCAGAGGCTCTTTCTCACCAGAGAAAAGCCACACAGGCGGGCAGGCGAGGCAGGCGCCTCCTGTTCCACTCAAGGGATGACGGTTCCCTTTTATCTCTTTCTCCCCTCTGGGATTCTGGGAGTGATGGAGAAAATTTACCATTTAATGTGGGCAGATGGCTTAATTAAACTAAATCGAAAGGCATTCACAGCGGTTCTGGGTGTGTGAGTGACTGGGGGTGGGACCCTGGGAGTCACCTGCCAGATGTATCCTCTCCTGCCGCTGGGTCTCTTGCTTGGTCCTGAGGCGCCACAGCACAGGGTACCTGCGGGGTGACCTGCTTAGGAATCTAGGATCCTGGCTTCAGAAGAGGGTTCCTCCTGCAGCCTCTGCCCTCACAGCCTGGGCAGGTCCCGGCTTATGCTTTGAGAGCAGCCTCTGATTTGGGGGCAGTCTCCGAGCCCAAGGACAGCAGCCCCCAAAGCAGCTGGCATTGTGGACCCTCCCCAAGGCTGGCTGGGTGCCGGGCTCTACTCAGTCACCCACGGGTTGAACCCAAGTTCCTGCCCGCGGGGAATTTAGAGCAGCGTGGAGATCCTGAACTCCTGGGCCTTTACAGGCAAGACAAGAGATTCTACTCCTTCTCCTAAAGTTTATAGAGGAGCACACTGAGGCCCAGACAGGGGAAGCAACTGGTTCACCATGAACAGCAAGCAGAAAAAGCGTGACAACCAACCTCTTAGCGTCTGCGCCGCGATCGGGTGTGTGTGAGCATGTGCGGCAGGCAGGCACGCACACGCGTGCAAGCTCACGTACATACAGGGGTGGAGGGGGTATAGACAATACGGCTCCTCTAATTCCTCTCCCCTCCCTCCCCCGTCCACTTCCCGTATTCCTCAGTAGTTAGGGTTACTGCCCAAAGGAAAGCTAAGCCCTTCCCCATCTCTGTGATTATGTCCGAAGGGAGGAGAGGGAGGCCCCCAAAAGGCAATGAACTTCCAGCTTCCACCCACTCCAGCCTCCAGCCCGGAGCTTTACAGTCCTTGGGAATGGATCCCAGGGTCCATGATGCCCCGCATCATTTCCTGGGTGCATTCTACTTCTGCGGCTCATTAACCTATCCTGTCTGCAGTTGGCAGGTTTGGGGGGGTGGGGGGGGGAGCGGGAGACAAACAACAAACCATCCTCCTCTCAATCCCCCTGCCCCCAAACATCTTAAAATGATTGTTTTGTCTCAGAGCCAGGAAAGTGATGAAGTTTTCCAAACCGCAAAGCAACGTTTCACGACTCATTAGCTTCATTACTTTGCAGACCAGAAGCCTCCTCATCACCCATACAGGGAGCCTGAGCCAGGCACCTGAGTCTAATGCCCCCGGGAGGATCTGAGTGACTTGGGCAAAGATCCTTAGGGTCCTGTCCTCAGGGCTGCAGCTCTTTGCTTCAAGGAAGACTCCGGGAGAGGCTAAGCTGAGCAGGGAATGTGACACAGGAACTCAGGAGTCTGTGTGGGGCTAGGGGTCCCCACTGGGGATGGTAGGGCAGCAGAGCAGGGCAGGGGTGGATCAGGAAACAAGGAGATTGGTGGGGCAGTAAGCAGGGGTTGATGGATAGAGTTGTCACATAAAATACAGGATGACCAATTAAATTTGAATTTCAGATAAGCAATGAATAATTTCCTTTTTTTTTTTTTAAGTAAGTCCCAAGATGGGACTTGAATTCAGGACTCAGCGATTGAGAGTTGCATGCTCTACTGACTGAGCCAGCCAGGAGCCCCATGAATAATCTCTTAGTATAAAGATATCTGGAATATTCCGTGGAAACTGGAATATATATTTATACTAAAAAATCATTCATTGTTTATCTGAAATTCGAAGTTAACTGACCTTCCTGTGGGTTTTTAAAAATATTTTATTTATTTATTTTTTGAGAGAGAGAGAGAGAGCAGGGGGAGGTGATGAGGGAGAATCTCAGGCAGACTGTTTACTGAGCCCAACGTGGGGCTTGATCTCATGACCCTGCAATGGCGAACTGAGCTGAAACCAAGAGTCGGATACTTTACCAGCTGAACCAGGAAGGCAACCCAACCATCCTGTTTTATTTGCTAAATCTGGCAGCCCTAACAGGCAGGGGAGGGACAGCCAGGAGATGGTGGGGCAGTGGACTGGAGAATAGTGGATAGTAGACAAAGGGATTTGTGGGGTAGTAACCAAGGATCATAGGCTGGTAGACCAGAAATATACTGCATCCCGGACTTAGGTACTGAGAATCTATTTCTTATCTCCGCCAACACCCAGGGACCTATTTCTGCCTTCCCTAATGTCTCTACTGCTTCAGGCCCTCTGCTGCTTCCCTGCCACTCCCTCTCTTGGGGTTTCTCTCCCCGCAAGCTCAAAAGGATGGACCACCATTTCCTCCAACCCTGTAGCCATCAAGCACAAGTACTTGTTTGAAAAGTTTGTGAATACCAACTTTGGAGGCACACTGGCCTGGGTATGAGTCTGAGCTGAGCCTCCCACTAGTTGTGCATCTGGGCATGTAATTAACAACTCTGAGCCTTGGTTTCTGAGAAATGGGGGTAAAAAGAGAGCCAACCTATTGTGATCACCTAGTGGGTCAATGTTTATAAAGCTGTTAGAACATAGCACTCAATAAATGATAACTTAAAATGCCTAAAGCCCTCTAATGACTACAGGGAACCAGGGGAGAGATGATAAAAAATAATAGACACAGAAAAGTTCCACAAGTACTCACTCACAGTCATTACCCCTCTTTTAATGGAAACCATCATTCCCACAGTCCCCTTTTATGGCTGAGAGTAGAGTTCACTAGAGTACCTTTCCTCCTTCCTTCCCTTCCTTCCCCAGGACTGCTGTATCCTGCATTAGCCCAGAAAATGAACAGTTGATTGGGGTCCATTCATCCCTGCAGCCGGGCAGGCAATGTGCTTCTTAGGGAGACCACAAGTTGGGAGACCCCTCATTCATTCAACAATTTTTGAGCTTGTGTACAGTGGGAATAGACTAGTAAATGAAACAGACCTTGTCCTTATCCAGACCATGGAACTTATAATCTAGCTGAGGGTCTCATCTGTTTGCCTCTCCTGACCCCTACCATCTTCACTTGAATGGTTCAGAGACTGGCATAGAAAATTGTTTAACATTAGAATATCATCTCTGATCATTTGGAAGTGGCTGTGCTGTGTTTGGCCATGCTCCAGTTCAACGGGGGGAAAGTTCTGTGATTGATTGGTGATGTCTGCCATGGGTGAAGGAGGAAGAAGTAACACACTTGTCATTGATATGAACCTCAGACATCTTCCTGCATTCCAAATCCTGAGACAAAAGCTTACAACTTGAATCCTCCTATCTTTGTCAGGACTGTGAGTCCAGGTCTCCAGAGGGAATTTAAAAGAGCTTCAGTCCCAGCTCAGGGGAAGTTGTGTCTCCAGAGCCAGCAAACCTAAGTCCCAATGGAGGAAAGAAATGGACAGGGAAGTGAGATTGCACTCCTGGGAGTCTGACAGGCATGGCTCCCAGATGGGAACAGAGTTCACTGGATAATGCGAGGTTTCTGGCAGTGAGAAAAATCTGGTGACAAGTGATGACCTAGCTGTCCCTGGAAGTGAGGTCCTCATGGATGCTGGCCCTGCCCCCATGGAGCTTCTCTAACTTGGAATGGCTTCCTTGATGACCAATGTTCTGCTGGTGCTGGGGACAGGGTGGCAGCAGATGGACTTGGTCTTGGCTTAGAAGGTGAGCCCCACGAGTTAGTGACAAAAGCAGATTTCCTCTTGGTACCTGAGAAAAGTGCCCTGGGCCTTGTCATCAAAATTTAGGTGGTCTCAAACATATGTGCTTGTGTGGGTTATTAATACTCATGCAAAAAGGCAGATATTTTTTATAGCTTGAAGGGAACTTAGAGATTATCCATTTCAGGGTTTCTCGCCTCAACCCTATTGACATTTTGAGCCAATTTTTTTGTTGCAAGAGGCTGTCCTGTGTACTGTAGGATTGATGAGCAGCAGTATTTGTAGAGGCCGGTAGCCTGCACACACCCCCGTACTGCTAAACCCAAAATATCTCCAGGTGCTGCCAAATGTCCCCTGGGGAGCAGAGTCACCCGTGGTCAAAAAGCCACTGACTCAAATCATCTCAATTTATGGATAAGGGAACTGAAGTCCAGAGAAGACCTCAGATCTGCCCAAGGAAACTTTGGCTTCTTCTTTGGTCATTCCCCCTGGAGAATTAGTCTATAACACCTATACACAGAGAAATGGTCTTGTTCATAGTCACCTAATGTAATCAATGTAATCATATACCATTTAATACAGATATATAAAAACTTTTAGACTTAACCTACATTTAATCAGAGGAGGGCCTTGCCCCTGTACCCTCTCCTGGGGGGACGGTGGTCGGGGGGCAGGGGGGTGGCTGGGCGGGGCCGTGCTAGGGCTGGGCCTTTCTCAATATTGCTTTACACTCAGACCTTCTTGGAATGCAGTTCAGAACAAAATGTACCAGGCTTTAAAGATGGAAACACTGTCCCTCTCAACCCTCAGGGCAACATTGCTGCCTTGAATGTCACACTTTGCCGACCTTGGTATCAAGGGGGAAGGCTGGAGCCAGGTTTCTTTGGGGGGGGACGAACTCCAAGGTTAGTAGCAGCTATTTCAGGGGAGGAGGAGGGACTGAGTCGGAAATGTGGTGGGTTGTCCATTTCACCAATAAATCCTATTTTCTTTTTACTAAAGAAAAGAACGTCCTACCGTTAATTTGCTGGAGCTCCGAGTTGCCTGTGGCATTAAAAGAAGCACAAGGAATAGCATTACATTTCTATTATCTTCCTAATGCAGGCATCTGAGACGTGCTCGTTCACATTTCCAGCTAAAAAGCAAGCAATTTCAAAGGCATTTTGGTGGCCCTGAACATTTTTAATGATGTGTTCTTTCTTGACTTCACTTACAATATCAGCCCTATCAAGGGAGTCTAAGCCCCTATGAAAACGATTTCAAGCAAAAAGAGATGGCTAAATTTAGTTTTTGCCCGGGTGTTGTGTTTGGTGGGCGGGGGGTTAGTTAATGATGAAAGCAGAGGCTTCAGAGAAAAAGGAGAGTGTATAGGTCCTTTGCAGTTTAGTTAGACTTGAGTGTCTAAGTAATTAAAAATGTGTGAGCTATATTGGTAGATAGACATGACCCACATCTCTGTGCTCTTGAGAGCTTACTGGGAATAGCCCGTTATAGAGTCACTTTTGCAACTCCCCCTCCCCTCCTCCAGTTCCATGTTTGTCAATCTTTAGTTTGTTTTTGGTTTGGTGACACAATGCCCTGTTTCTGCATGAACTATTATGCTGTTGGGGCCTTTAGGACACTTGTTTCCACGCTGTCTTGAATACAGAGTGTCCTGCTCTCTCTGCCTTAAGACGATGCTCTTGCATTTAGATGCAGGAAAGGACTAAGTCATGCCAACTAACCTCCTTAGACAGTGGAGGTAAATCAGAACTATCTTGAAAATGTCACTCCCAAACAGCCTGGAATCAGGAGTTGCCTGGATGGCACTGAAGCAGAATATGGGGGCAGGAGATTGGTTTATGCTTCTAATGGCCAAGATATTGTGCCCTAGGAGCCAAGGACCTACATCTCCGCTCTAGAAGAATTCCTGCCGAGGAGTCTAGGTACCCATGGGGGCTGCTTAGAGCTCCCCAGCCTGTTGACAGAAGTGATGCTCTTTGTCCTTATTTGCCTGGACACGATCAAAACCACACCATTTCTTCGAACCCATTCTTCATGTGCACAGGTCCCAAAGCATACATTGAGTTCTTAACGACATTTTAGTGTTGGGAATCTTCAACTGGTTAGAGTATACAACTGGTTAGACTCTCAAATCTGGGTGGCTCCCTCAGAAAACTTGGGGCATCCTGTGAACCTGGGGACAGCAGGTCTTGCTACTGACTGTATCCCCAGATGAGTGGCTTGATCGGTAAGTCCTAGGGCACCTCCCTACCAACGTCACTCATACACACCCAGAGTGCACGTGCTCTGAGTTCTTTCCCCAGCATGGATTTGAGTGTTTCATTCACATTCCTCACTCCTCCTGGGTATCCTTTGTGACCCAGGAGCTTCAGAAGCATGTATTTCCCTCACATTTACTGGTCAGGGCCAAGTCAGCCATCTGTGGACAAAGAGGAACAACATGGTTCAGAACCCCCAGCCCAGACCGTCTGGTCAATTAATTCTCCAGATACTTCCAGAGTGCCAGGCTCATCATGAGTCTCAGTGGGATGGGGAAGAAATGATGTTTCAGGGTTTCTGTTTTGTTTTTTTTTTTTTAAGATTTTATTTATTTGACATAGAGAGATCACAAGTAGGCAGAGAGAGAGGGGAGGAAGCAGGCTCCCCACTGAGCAGAAAGCCCGATGCGGGGCTCGATCCCAGGACCCTGAGATCACAACCTGAGCCAAAGGCAGAGGCTTAACCAACCCACTGAGCCACCCAGGTGCCCCAGGGTTTCTGTTTTTTCTGGACCCTTCACCTCACAGAAGAAACTGATGTGGAAACAACTCACCTGGAAGACAGACTATAATAAAGACTTAGATGCATAATAAAGACTTAGTACATGTCAACAAAATACTAACAGGTCTGTCTTCCTCACTAAACTGTGAGAAGAAACTGTGTCTTATTTCTCTGTTTCCTCAGCCCCAAGCTGAGGGACAGGCTCATATTTGTGCACAATCAATGCTTATGGAATGAATGAAGGAAACATTGGAGGAAACATGGAGCCTGTCCTCTCCAGGGACCAAGCCAAGTCCATGAAAGACAATTTCTCTCTCTAAGTAGATGCCCTCTTTCCATTCCTGGGCTCCTTTTATCCAGAAGATGTTCTGTGCAGTCACCAAAGTGAAGTATTTCCCCTTCCTCTCCTCGCTCACCTTCTTAATGGTCTTTCATTCTAAATCTCCAAGAAGAGACGTAGATAGACACCATCGCCAACTACAGGGCCATCCCCTGGAGATTTGTGAGCAGCAATTTTATAATACATGAAATCAGATTACATGAAGATCAGGCATTTTAGGATGGACTTGCTGGATGCAAAGGAAGAAAAGCACTCATGCAAGCCAAAATAAAGGACGTAATTATTGTCAAGTTACAGTGCAGCTCATGGAAATAAAGTAGAGCCCAGTCTCTTGGAAACTGGATCTGGAAAATGGGAACTCTAGAGCTCCAGGCAGACATTCCATTTTCTCTGATTCTCTTTCTCTGGGGCCTCCATGGTGTCTCATCTATTTATACCTGCGTGCCATCTTCCTCTCTCTAGCTTACTCAAAATCTTCTCTGCCTCCCAATAGCTTTGGCTCTTTGTAGCTTTGGTTGGTGGGTGAAATCCCCAACTCTACATAAACTTTGACTTCTAACGAAGTACTGATTCTGCAGCGCTCATTTAAAAACTCTCAAATGAGTGAATCTGATTGGTTACTGACCTGCCAATAGATTATTCAACACTTAGACAGACTCTGATTCTGGTCCAATCAGCTATAGCTGGGGAATCTCATGGAGCCCAATATGGAAGCTTGGGCCTGTGGCCCCAGTGGAGTTTATAGACTAAGTCAGATGAGATAGGTAGAGACAGAAAGAGAGAGATATCCAGGTATCCCAGAACAGAATTATTACGTTAGGTCAGTTTGGAGGTCATCCCAAGTCCATAACTGTAGGGAAACTTGTGTCAGGAAATGGGGATTTGTCCTGGTGATGGTGTTGACAAGTTGGAGGAATGCAGGGTAATTATGAGTGATTATGTGGTGTAAGCTTCAGGTCACCGTTAGGCTTTTATGTGTAAACACAGCCTCCTCCACCACTAGCTGCCTCCCTGAGCCACTGTACAGCTGTCAGCAAGAGGGAAGATTCCTGAAGCATGTGTTGGGACAGCCTCCTCTCCCACTCCAGAGCCCACCCCCCTTCTGCCATACCCTAAACTAGAAACAGCCCCACATGGTTGTGTGCTTCCTGGCACACAACTTTGCCTGGATGTTTCCAGGAGCAGCTAGCCCACGTTTTGTTGGAATGGTTTTCTAAAGGAGACAGATGTCCATTTGTACCACACTCTCAGGCTTAAACCTGTGTAGCCAGAGGCAACACCAGTGTAGGCATTTTGGCTAAGAAGAACCAGGCCAAACAGATCTGGGCTCATTTTTAGCTTTTTGCTTTTCAAGAGCTTTCTAGACTAGACTTCCCTGAGGAGTTGCTAGGATTCTGGATTCATAACTGCTCTTAAAAGAGTCCAGAGCGGTGCCTGGGTGACTCAGTCAGTTAAACGTCTGATGTTGGCTCAGGTTATGATCTCAGGCTCCTGAAATCGAGCTCCAAGTCGTCGTTGGGCTTCCTGCTCAGCAGGAAGTCTGCTTCTCCCTCTCCCTCTGCCACTTCCCCTGCTTGTGTTCTCTCTTCTATCTCAAATAAATGAATAAAATCTTAAAAAAAAAAAAAAAAGAGTCCAGAGACTCGGTTGTGGTCTTATCTCTACTACTTAGCCATGTGACCACTGGCAAGTCCCTTCTCCACCCTGGGCCTCAGAGAGTCCCTTCCCCACCCTGGGCCTCACCTGTAGGAAGGGGGAATTTGGAATAGATGACCTCTTTTTTTTTTTTTTTAAAGATTTTATTTATTTATTTGACAGAGAGAGAGACATGAGAGCAGGAACACAAGCAGGGGGAGTGGGAGAAGGAGAAGCAGGGTTCCCGCTGAGCAGGGAGCCCTATCAGGGAGCCCAGTGTGGGGCCACATGCCAACACTCAGCCGGCCTCCGCTCAGCGGGGAACACAGACTGAACTCATATCCCCACCTCACCCTGCAGGTTTCATTCCTCTCCTCTCCCTGTAGAACGTCTCCAGCTCTCCGGTGGCCTCCGGCCCTTGTCAGCCCACAGAAGAGGGACAGAATACCTTTGATTCTGGAGAGCCTGTCAGTGATTTGTTTTCCTGTTTCTCCCCTCCTGCAGGCCTGTAGTCCTCAGCATCCCTCCACTTGCCCACCAGCCCTCCTGAAAAGATCCTTCATCCCATTCAGTACCCCAGCATACAAGTCTACTGAACGGCTGACCTTCCATGTCAAGAGACTCCTTCATTGTCCCAGTGGAGGCCCCTGCAGGGCTGGTCTGCAAGGAAGGCACGGTGTGGTGTGGGCCTCCAGACAGGGCTGGGCCTCCCGTGGTCAGGCCCTCAGGGACACACTGGTTGCTGCCCTCTGGCCCTCTGCCCTCTACTGCCGTATGGCTGCCTCAGAGGCCCCAGGCCTGCTCTGGCGGGCACTCCCTGCCACCCTGCAGCCATGTGTTCTCTGTCACACTGTGCCTCTCTGGGCCTTCCTCCTCCGGAGCTCTTCCTCTCAGAGTTCCTTTGCTCGTCCTCTCACTTATGCTCGCACCCTCTAGTGAGCAGCCCGGCACACTGTGGGAACAACTCCCAGATCCGGGGCCACCAGGCTGTTGGGCAGCCTCTCTCTCAGTCCACCCGCAGGATCAGCATCTCCTCACCCAACTCCTTGGCTTCGTTTGGAATGTTCCAGACAGAAGCAACGATCCTTTGAAGCAGCTCCCTTTTAATCCTGCCACCTTTACACCTCAGTGAGTTCCTGCCCTGATGTCTGTCCTCTGTGTAGGCAATATAGAAATCCACAGGTCCCATTTCCCGCCACTGGAGGGAAAGAAGCCCAGCAATGGATCATTGAAGTACCATGTAGCACATTCTGTAGAACAGGAGGAGGGAGGGCTGGGGAAAAAGGGCGACGCTTAATACCAGTGGGGAGGCCAAGCACCTGGATCTCTCCTCTGTTGCTGGTAGAAATGCAAAATAATACAGTCACTTGGGAGAACAGTTTGGCAGTTTCTTGAAAGTTAAATATACACTTTCCTTACCATTCAGAAATCCCAGTCCTAGGATTTACCTGAGAGATGAAAACATATGTCCACATAAAACCTCTACACAAATGTTTACAGCCACACTATTCATAATTGCTGAACACTGGAAAGAACCCCACATGTCCTTCAACTTGTGAATGGATTAACACAGTGTGGCCCATCCTGACTTTGGAATACTACGTAGCATCAAACAAGAATAGGCTAGTGATACGTGCAACACTGTGAGTGAAGCTTAATAGGATTGTGCTGAGTGAGGGAGGCTAGGCTCCAGATTCCATTCATGTGACATTCCGGAAAAAACAAAATCATGGGGGGAGAAATGAAACCCATCCAGAAGGGTGGTGGGGAGAGGTTGGGGGTGAGAGTCGTGGCTGACTGCAGAGGTGTGTAGAGTGCCCTTTGGGGTGATGGGAGTGTTCCATAGGCTCACCCTGGTGGTGCTTATATGCCCGTATGTATTGGTCCAAACTCACGGAACTATACACTAGAAGGTATATTTTGCTCTGTGTAAATTACACCTCAATAAAGCCGACTGGGGGAAAAATACCATGTGGTTTTAGCTACTTCTATACTCTAGGAAGGCCAAGGGGATATTCGCTTCCCCGGAAGGCGGCCCTGACCTGAGGAAAGTGCAGTCAGGAGGTTCAAAATGGAGACCGAACACAGAGGGCCACATGCATCCTGCTACGGGGAGAGAAGACAGTGGCTCTGGGCACAGCCTAACCCTGAGAGAGGCTCAAAGGATGTCTCACGGGCCAGGGAAGGCAGCGGGAGCCAGATTCCAAATCTATTTAAGACTGTGCTTATGGAAGGGTGTGGGGCGAGTGGAGATATCTGAAAGGTACCTATTTAGGAAGGACCTGGGGGCCTTGGGCGAATAAGGACAGGCCTCGTCCTGGCTAAACCCATGTGTGTGAGTGCAACGCTGAGCCAGAAATATACTTCCATGCTTGGGAGCTTACCAGTTTGCTTCAGAGAAACCCCCCAGACAGCAACTGCAGTATAAATAGCAAATGAGCAAACACTACGTGGTTCCACTACAGAACGGAGCAAGATGGCGGCCTAGAAGCAGCCAGAAGGCCTGATGAGGAGTGGAGGAGCAGCCCCACTGGTCCCTAACCCCTCGGCTCCCAGAAAGCTGATGCCCCTCCCCCCAGCAAATCCCACTGTGCACAGGCGTCTGAGCCAACGCGGCCACACAAGGGATGACCAGCAGCCTCCCCAGGGAAGCTGCCTGTCCTTAGAGGTTCGCTGGCTGCTTGCTAAGTGGGAGCTACTGAGATCCGTGGGGCTGCCACTGGCTCTGCCGGCCCCACAAGCCGAGGAGAGAAAGTCGGGTCCCCCTGAGGAACTAACCGGGAGATGACAAGGGGCCTCAAAAGGAGCAAAGATCCCCATGACAACGGTGCATGGAGGTGTGGGGTCCTCGGTGGCCTAGGGAACCCATGATTTCAGGGATCTCCTGGTGTGGAGGCCCTTCAGGGGTACAAATGCCAAAGGACATCAGGGAAAGAAATGGGGCCCTGTAGGGCCAGGCATGGCCACAACAGCTATGGCAGGACCAGCGCTAAGAGCAGAGACCAGATGGGGTTGGACTTCAGGGCTTCAAAACCCAGCCCTGCCACCTAGGAGTTCCTGCCCCTGGGCAAGGTGTAAAACACCTTTCTGCCTCGATTCTCACTTCCTCATCTGCAAAATGGGGACCATCCCAGGATCTGCCTCCCAGGGTTGCTGGGGAGACAAATGAGTTGTCCCCTGTGTGGGGCTGTCCCGGCAAGCCTGGCTGAGAGCGAGGTCTTAGGAAGGGTGAGCAGCACTAGCCGACAGTGTTTGTGAGGACCTCCAAGGGGTCAAAACACGTTCTCGGGCTGGACCTACTTACCTGGTTCCTGTGCACCTTGGCCTGTACCCTCCTTGCTCAGCCCTCTGGTGTCCAGCCCCATGCCTGCCAGCCTTCCAAGTTCCGCTCCTTTCAATCCAGCCCAGCCAGCGCCTCCTCCCTGACGCCAGCGTCGTCTATGTTTTCAGAAGAGAGGGTCTAGTTCTGGGGAGCACCTCAGCTCTCCTACCCACCCCCCGGGGCACTGTCCTGCTCTAAGTTCTTTGGGGCCCAGAACAGGCTTCCCTGGTGCCAAATGGAAAATGGCGTCTACTTGAGCTCTCTCCCCGAGCCGGTGCCGAGGGGTAACATTTTGACATTAAATGTTGTTATAATGCAAGGAACTCAAGCAGCCAGGTGAATAGGGTAGGGTGATCACGCCCAAGACGGCATGGGGAGAGGGGACCCAGGGGATGTCTCTTGGGCAGGCCTCTCTAACAGCCCCTCTGGGCTCTAACTACAGTCCTTTTCCAGTGGTCTTAGGTTCTGTTTGGCCAAGGGCTGTCCTGGGGGTGGGGGGAGTGGCTTTTGTGCATTTCTTTATTTGTTTGTTTGCTTCTGGTGCTCTAGACCTGGGAAGCCTGAGTGGAGTACCATTCTACCATTCCACCATTTACTTCTGGCCATTTGGGAACCTGTTTTGCAAGTCGTCCAGCCTAGAAGAGCCTAAACACAATAAAAGAGACATTTTTCTAGGGACTTTTAAAGAAGAGTGGGAGGGGAGTGAGGTAAAAGTTCTAGTCATCAATAAATTATGTTTTGATATTGCAATTGTTTCGTGCTTTATTTTCTTTCTATCTTCTTTTTTTTAATGTCAAGTCCCCATTAGAATTCCGAACTGCCTCAGTTGTACTAAAGGCAACGTGAGAAAGAGACTTTTTCCCCAACTTATCTGACCAGGGAGAGTGGGGGAGCCTGGTACTCAAAGGGGAGGCAAAGCCCAGAGGCAAATAGATGTTTGCAAAGTGGCCCTCCTCAAATGAAGACACCCCCATTCCCTCCCCGCCGACACACACACAAAGCTTGGAAGAATTGGGTCTCGTTTTAGGAAGGGAGATTCTTGGGGCACCGGGGCAGCTCAGTTGGTTAAGCGTCTGACTCCTGATTTCAGCTCAGGTCATGATGTCAGAGTTGTGAGATCGAGCCTTGAGCCTCTGCGTTGGCCGTGGAGACTGCTTTAGATTCTCTCTCTCCCTTTCCCTGCCCCCCATCTAAAATTAAAAAAAAGTGGGGGAAGGGAGACTGTTGCCTTACAGGCCTTCATTTGTTTCCCAAAGTAGTCTCCCCGCTGGAAAAGCTGTTTCTTATTCTGTGTGTAATGCTGGATTTTTGGACCGTCATTCCCCCGTATGAAAGGACCCCCTCTAACTGGACTCCTTTATGTCCGAGCCACCTTGAACCCCAGAACGAGTGGGTCAGAGGATGGCCCACATATTTCTCGGCGTCTGTCTGCATGCCTGTGTTGCCCAGACGTGCTCCTACTCAGCCTTGGTAATCCTTCCTGGACCCAGGGTGCCAAAGTCAGTATCAGTCACCTTGTCTCCAGCAGCAATTGAAGATGGCCCAAGTAATGTCAGCCGTAGAAAATAAACAGCCCTAATATTAGCCCAGACATTGGACATGTTCTTCCAGCAGGTGTAGGGGGCAAAAAAGCCCTTAAATTCTCATGTATTTTTAAAGTGTGCTTCATGCTCCAAATGCCCCAGGGCATCACGAAATGTATTTGGGCCCAGAACTCCAGTTGCGACCATCGCTTCCCCCTCAGGGGGGAGCCAGCATCCAGCCCTCAGTTCCCTGGGCTCCAGGGAGTTGGCTGTCCCCAGAATAGAACAAAATGGCACCCCCATGGCTTCTCACCCTCGAGGTCCCCTCTGCTACCAGCCAGGCCGTGATCTCGGGTCCCAACTCATGGCCCCTCCTCCCACCACAGAAAAATGTGCATGTGACCGATGGGACAGGTCACCTCAGGGACCCCAGATGCCATGCTGTTACCAGTGAGCATCTGTCGTAGACACCAGCAGTGTTGTACAGTAAGTCTTGAGGCCTGTGTGCAGCATGTCCCTGCTCCAGGCGCTGGGCCCACACGGAGGCTCACAGGTGGGTGATCACAGGTGTGACAGTCCGTTCTCATCATGACAGGTGCTGGGAGTGCCCAACTGTGCCCATAAGTGTTCTAGAAAAGCTCCCAGAGGAGGGACGGTTGGAAAAGGACGACCAAGGCCAGGATGGAAGAGATGTAAGCAGGACATGGTCTCTGAGCGGGGTCTTAGTGCAAACCTAGATCTCAAACAAGTGGGCAGGAGGAAGGCTCCTAGAGAAGAATTGACAAGAGCAGGTTTGATGAGGTTGATGGAGACCAGGTGAGGCAGAAGCACAGTATTTCTTTAAACACCTTTTTTTAAAAATTAGAGGGCAGGGAGGGGCAGAGACAGAGGGAGAGAGAGAATCTTAAGCAGGCTCCCCCCCCATCTTGAAGCCCTACTGGGGGCTCGATCTCACAACCCTGAAATCATGATCAAGAGTTGGTCGCTTAGCCAACTGAGCCACCTAGGCACCTTGAAACACAGTATTTCTATATTCTGCACAGAAGTTAAGAGTTTATCCCACGGCCGTAAGGAAGCCAGAGTAGGTTAAAGCAACACGTGTCGAAATGCAAGCTACAAGATTTGGGAAATCCCACAGGCCTGAACTTTACATTTCCCTTAACTAAGGCGGCACCTGTAAAGCAGTGCTGGGCCTTGGGACAAGGGGGCCGGGGGAGGTCAAGGGAGAGAAGAAGCAGGGAAAGGAGATAGACAGAAACAGTCCCCGAGCTTCCCACTGGGTCCGAAGGCAAGGTGCCCTCCCATGGAACAAGAAAATCCTCAGTGGGGCGCCTGGGTGGCTCAGTGGGTTAAGCTGCTGCCTTCGGCTCAGGTCATGATCTCAGGGTCCTGGGATCGAGTCCCGCATCGGGCTCTCTGCTCAGCAGGGAGCCTGCTTCTCTCTCTCTCTGCCTGCCTCTCTGTCTACTGTGATCTCTCTCTGTCAAATAAATAAATGAAATGTACACATTTAAAAAAAAAAAAAAGAAAGAAAATCCTCAGTGAGGCCATGAACACAGTAAGCACCGTGTGATTGCTCTAACACCCTTGTTCTTCCGAGCAAACAGAAACATGTTTATAATTACTTATATATGATGTAATTACTATGTTTTTATAATCTTAATAAAAGGGAGTCAAAACCTATGGAGACTTCTCATTTAAAAGATTCTAAAACAAGTTAGGAAATTCTGTTGCCAATTCCTTTGCAGTGGATGGACAGGAGCAATGGAAACCTAACACAAGCAGGGCTGGGAACAAAATTGTGTAATAATGGAAACATCCAAACATCTGTTTCCAAGCCCTTTCCCTGGCTCAAGTTTATTTTTTAAGAGATGATGAAGCGCCACTTATATCTTTTAGGGGCAGATCGAGAGTGTGTCTTAAAAAAATCTGACAGCCACTAGTCATCACAGAGAAGGGCAATAAAAACAGAACATTCGTCTTCATAAGCAAAACATGTGATTTTCCTCTAAGTTTGGGAGCTCTTTTAAGTACTTGCCCAGAGAGAACGCTGGGGAGCCCCTGTGTGAAATGGAAGATCTTCTGGGTTGCTCTCTATCCCATTACAAAGTGCTGTAACGACTCGGTAATACTTTGAAGACCTGGTTTTTATAAAATTAATGATGTGAATGACAACCCTTGCGCTCCTGAACATCTGGCTTTCACTTCTTCGCCGCCAAGTGAATGAAGAATGAGTGTGGCTCTACCTTTATACCCTCATCCCAGGCTCCCCTTTTCATTTCAGCCAATAGTTTTCCCATAAAGGATTTTTTTTTCTTTTCTGAGAAATTACTCATTTACTCTTCATCCACACCTCTTTCCTTTGGTGATTCAAAAATCATACTTTCTAGTATTTATTTGTTTATTTAATTAATTTATTTGATAGAGAGAGACACAGCAAGAAAGGGAACACAAGTGGGGAGTGGGAGAGGGAGAAGCAGGCTTCCGGCTGAGCAAGGAGCCCTATGCGGGGCTCGATCCCAGGACCCTGGAATCATGGCCTGAGCCAAAGGCAAACACTTAACGACTGAGCCACTCAGGGCCCCCTCTTTCTAGTAGTTAAACAAAATCTGGCAATCCCATGAACTGAGATGTTAGAAAGCTATTTTCAATCAAATATGGAGCAAACTTCCTGTAAGTCATATTCTGTTTTATTTATTTATTTACTTACTTAGTAAAGGGAGAAGCAGACTCCCCACTGAGCAAGGAGCCCCACGTGGGGCTCGATCATGACCCTGGGATCATGACCTGAGCCGAAGGCAGAGGCTTAACCAGTTAAGCCACCCAGGCGCCCCTGTTTTATTTTCTTTTTTTTTAAGATTTTATTTTTAAGTAATCTCTACACCCAGTGTGGGGCTCGAACTTACAGCCCTGAGATCGAGAGAAACATGTTCTACGGAGCCAGCCAGCGTCCCTAGCATACTCTGCTTTAATATTCACTTCTTAAAGTTTTCAACAATGTTTTCTATGTATCTTTCAATAAGACCTGTTGACTGAAGATTGCACGAATTGTTCCATATTGCTTTTCGTGTATTACAGCCATTTTTTCATGGAAGAAATGCAAGTGTTTCCTTAAGGGCAGGTGACTTTTCGTGTTCTGCAATTACTAAAAAACACCAAAAGACTCTTGTACACACTTAACTACATTTAATGAAATTTTGTGGGATAAGTACGGTTAGTAAGTTTAAGCATCAATGAAATAATTACGGAAGTTTATATTCATTGTCTGGATGCTTAATTTTTAAATATCTTACTAATTGGGAAGCTTTCTGTTATCAATAGCTAATATCTGAAGGCAAAAACTCTTAGGGCAATAAGTTTCATTAAAAGTAGAAAATGTCACGGAGGACATGGGGAGATGGAGAGGAGAAGGGAGTTGAGGGAAATTGGGGGGGAGATGAACCATGAGAGACTATGGACTCTGAAAAATAACCTGAGGGTTTTGAAGGGGCGGGGGGTGGGAGGTTGGGGGAGCCAGGTGGTGGGTATTGTGGAGGGCACGCATTGCATGGAGCACTGGGTGTGGTGTAAAACTATGT
>PISX010022164.1:0-32223 GCA_004024625.1 Mellivora capensis
CAATTTGGATACCTTTTATTTCTCTTTGTTGTCTGATTGCTGTTGCTAGGACTTCTAATACTATGTTGAGCAAGAGTGGTGAGAGTGGGCATCCTTGTCGTGTTCCTGATCTCAACGGGAAGGCTGTGAGCTTCTTCCCATTGAGGATGATGTTTGCTGTGGGTCTTTCATAGATAGATTTTATGAAGTTCAGGAATGTACCCTCTATCCCTATACTTTGAAGCGTTTTAATCAGGAACGGATGCTGGATTTTGTCAAATGCTTTTTCTGCATCAATTGAGAGGACCATGTGGTTCTTCTTTCTTCTTGTATTGATTTGTTCTATCACATTGATTGACTTGCGAATGTTGAACCACCCTTGTAAGCCAGGGATGAATCCCACCTGGTCATGGTGGATGATCTTTTTAATGTGCTGTCGGATCCTGTTTACTAGGATCTTGTTGAGAATCTTAGCATCCATATTCATCAGTGAAATTGGTCTGAAATTCTCCTTTTTGGTGTGGTGTTTGCCTGGTTTGGGGATCAGGGTAATGCTGGCTTCATAAAAAAAGAGTCTGGAAGTTTTCCTTCTGCTTCAATTTTTTGAAATAGCTTCAGGAGAATAGGTGTTATTTCTTCTTTGAAAGTTTGGTAGAATTCCCAAGGGAATCCATCAGGTCCTGGGCTCTTGTTTTTTGGGAGGTTTTGCATCACTGCTTCAATCTCGTTACTAGATATCGGTGTGTTCAGCTTGTCAATTTCTTCCTGGTTCAATTTTGGGAGTTTATATTTTTCTAGGAATGCATCCATTTCCACTAGATTGCTTAACTTATTAGCATATCACTGTTGATAATAGCTTCTGATGATTGTTTCTACTTCCTTGGTGTTAGCTGTGATCTCTCCCTTTTCATTTATAATTTTATTAATTTGAGCTTTCTCTCTTTTCTTTTGGATTAGTGTAGCCAATGGTTTATCAATCTTATTGATTTTTTCAAAAAACCAGCTTCTAGTTTCATTGATACGTTCTACTGTATCTCTAGTTTCTACCTCATTCATATCTGCTCTAATCTTGATTATTTCCCTTCTTGTGTGTGGAGTTGGTTTGATTTTTTGTTGATTCTCCAGTTCTTTAAGATTTAGAGACAGGTGTTTTATTCTGGAATTTTTATTTTTGGGGGAGGCTTGGATGGCTATGTGTTTCCCCCTTCGGACCGCCTTTGCTGTATCCCATAGGTTTTGGACCAACGTGTCTTCATTCTCATTGGTTTCCATGAATTATTTAAGCTCTTCTTTGATCTACTGGTTGATCCACGCATTCTTAAGCAAGGTGGTCTTTAGCTTCCAGGTGTTTGAGTTCCTTCCAAACGTTTCCTTGTTGTTGAGCTCCATTTTCAAAGCATTGTGATCGGAGAATATGCAGGGAATAATCTCAATCTATTGGTATGGGCTGAGTCCTGATTTGTGACCCAGTATGTGGTCTATTCTGGAAAAGGTTCCATGTGCACTAGAGAAGAATGAGTATTCCGTTGTTTTATGGTGGAATGTTCTGTATATAACTTATGAGGTCCATCTGGTCCAATGTGTCATTCAATGCTTTTGTTTCTTTATTGATTTTCTGCATGGATGATCTGTCTATTACTGAGAGAGGCGTGTTAAGATCTCCTACTATCAATGTATTCATATCAATATGACTCTTTATCTTGATTAATAGTTTTTTTTTATGTAATTGGTTGCTCCCATATTGGGGTCATAGATATTTACAATTGTTAGATCATCTTGGTGGATTGTTCCTTTCAGAATGATGTAGTGTCCTTCTGTATCTCTGACTACAGTCTTTAGTTTAAAATCTAATTTATCTGATGTGAGAATCGCTACCCTGGCCTTCTTTGGAGGCCCGTTGGCAGGAAAGATGTTTCTCCATCCCTTCATTTCAATCTGGGTGTATCCTTAGGTTCGAAATGGGTCTCCTGTAGAAAACATATGGATGGTTCCTGTCGTTTTATCCAATCTGCAACCCTGTGTCATTTTATGGGTGCATTTAGGCCATTCACATTAAGAGTGATTATCGATAGATACGTTTTTATTGACATCGTGTTACCTTTGAAGTCTTTCTTTCTGTTGATTGTCTCTATATTTCTGTACAATGATACTCTTGGGGTTTTCCCTCTTTTATAGAACCCCCTTTAATATTTCCTGCAATCTAGGCTTGGTGTTTGCAAACTCTATTAAGGTATGGCGGTCTTGGATACTCTTTATATCTCCATCCATTTTGAATGTCAGTCTTGCTGGATAAAGTAATCTTGGCTACATGTTCTTCTCATTTAGTGCCCTGAATATATGTTGCCAGCCCTTTCTGGCTTGCCAAATCACTGTGGACAGGTCTGACGTTATTCTGATGGGCTTTCCTCTGTACGTAAGGAGCTTCTTTGTCCTAGCTGACTTCAAGAGAGTTTCTCTAGAATTATAATTCCTCATTCTTACTATCAGGTGTCTCGAGGTGTTTTGAGAATCTAAAATCTTGGGGTGGGGGGGGACCGTTCTGCCTCTAGTACATGAACGCTGTTTCCATTTGCGATATTTGGAAAATTTTCATGAAGAACGTGTTCAACCATATCTTCTAGACTTCTTTCTTTCTCCTCCCCTTCAGGTATTCCAATAATTCTGACGTTGGAACTTTTCATGGCATCATTTATTTCCCTGATTCTGTTTTCCTGGCCTCTAAGCTGTTTGTTCCAGGCTTCCTCCTGATCCTTTCTCTCTATCTGTTTGTCCTCCACATCATTAATTCTATCTTCTGTCTCAGTTACCCTAGCTTTTAGAAAATTTTGATTAGATTGGAACTCATTGAGAGCCTTGTGAACATCATCCCTGTTGGCTTTCAGTTCTGCCCTAATATTGTGAACATCATCTCTGGTGGCTCTCAGTTCGGCCCTAATCATTTCCATTTGGTCGTCCATGGCTTTCTCCAACCTCGCTATTGCCTGGATAATTGTTAGCCTGAATTACCTTTCTGACATAATGTCTATGTCAGTAGCCCTTAGCTCTGTTGCAGAGGGCCCATCCTCTGAATTTTTCTTCTGTTGGGCATTCCTCCTCCTAGTCATTTTGGTGAGAGTTGGCTGAATGGTTGTAGCTGGATTTATCAACCTTGGTGCAATGAAGGTGCACCCTGGAATGCTTCAGAGCAACCAATAGTCCCCACACAAATGAAAGAAAAAAAAAAAAGAGAGAAAGCCGAATGAGAGAGAGAGAGAGAGAGAGAGGGAAAAGAAAGAAAGATAAAAGAGAAGGCTCAGCCCAAATGGGCCCCAAGGTAAGGTTTGTGAATTATACAAACAAATACAGACAAACACAAAAGACTGATAAAAGGCTATGACAAGAGAAGAAAAAAATGTATGTTCATATATATGTAGAAGCAAAACAAAGAAACAAACAGACAAACAAAAAAAAGAACCTCGTCAAAAAGAACCCCAAGTATAAGATTTATAGACTACCAGGACAAACACAAGTATACAAAAATACTGGTAAGAGAAAAAGATGGGAGAGTGGTTGTAAATTCTCAGTGTGGGCGAGGAAGTTTACTTTGCTTCTTCCTGGATGTATCTTGATATCTTTTTTAAAGGATACAACTTTCCTAAGATATCAGGGGATTAAAAATTTGTTTACCTATAGGGGTAGCATTGATTGGGGAAAGGGGATTGCCTTGAATTTTAACTCTATATGAATATTAGCAAATGAAAGTAAAGAAAAGAATGATCTAAACTAAACTAAAGTGAAATTTAAAAAAATATATATATATATAAAATAGAAAAGCAAAAGAAAAACTTGGGCATATGTATCAAAAAGTTCAGGTTAAAAGGTTATTATGGAATTTGATGTACTGGACATCTCACTGTGATGGTAAATAGGCTAAAAAAATCTATATTAAAAAAAGATTTAAAAATTACAAAAAAATGAACCAGAATAGTGGGAACGAATTAAAAATTAAACGTATCTGTGAAGTAGTAGTGATTGTTGTCTTCTCCACAGGTTGGCTTTCTGGGGGAGGGGCCTGCCACTTGGGTTTTCAGGAGGTGTTTCCTGAGTTGAATCCATCTGCCCCCCTCCAGGGGGTGGGCTCTGAGGAAACCAGGCCTTCAGGCTTTTGTTCTCTGGAGGTTTTTATGTCTTTTCACTTGTTTTCTCTCCGCTTGGCAGCTCCCCATGGTTCTTGGAGGTTTAGAGGAAAGCAAACTGCACCCAGACCTTCCTCCCAGAGAGAAGCCCCAGTCTGTTCCCCTCTGGGTGCTTCAGAGCAGGTTCCCAGCCGTGATCTCTGGGGACACCTGTGCATCCCGCTTGTGCTCAAAACCACAAGGGGCAGCTGTCTGGGCAGCTCCAGACCGCCAGAAAGTCTCCAAGCAGAGAAGGCACACAGAGATTTTCCTGCTGGCCCGACCTGGGAGCTTTCTGGGTCCTAAAATTCCCAGCTGGCGCCCAGGCGCCTCACTCACGGAGGAGGTGGAGCAAGTCTCAGGCTCAGCTAGCATGGCACGGTGCACTCCTGGGGACTGCAAAAGGCTGTTTCTGTTCCGCGAGGGTCTCAACCCCTGCCACACACCAAGCACCCTTAGGAGGTCTCCTCGCGGCTCAGGGAGGTCTCAGGGACCTGGTTTCTCCACCGCACTCTCTCTGGCTCAGTGCCAAGGGTGTCTTTCCTCCATGGGGGACTTAAGCCCCTGTCCCTAACCCTTCCACTTCCCACAATTTCCCCCTGTGATTCTTTGCTCTTTTTGTGTGCTTTCTATCAGACTTCAAGTTAATGCTGGTCCCCAGTCCTAGGGCTCTCTCATATTGGGGTATTACTTCCCAATGCGTCTCCTCTGGTGGCTCCCTCCCCCTTTTGTTTTTCTTCAGATACCAGTTTGGCTTTCCCACTCCTTTTTACCTGCCCACTGGGGTCTTCTGCCCCCATAGAGATCCTGAAATGTAGAATTCTGATCTCAGGCTGATTTCATGAGTTCGGAGTTCCTTGGTAGGTAATCAGCTCACTTTAGGGGACAGGTTGAACCAGAGCCTCCTCTTAGTTCCCCGTGTTCTTGTCTCCCCCCTGGTTATGTTTTTTTTAACAAGAAAATAAAACCTAAGGAAATAGTCACAGAATTTTATACTTGTTAGGAAATATCCACACACTACAATATTATGACATTTTGTCAGGAAAGGAACCTGAAGTTTACACGTGGATCCATGTCACTTCCCTACTGCCAACTCTATACTCAAAATCCTGTGCAAAGGAAGAGAATAAAATAAATAGACAATACTGAGAGGAAATAGAAGCAGAGAGATAAAGAGCAGAAAATGACTATGGATAAAATCCAAAGGAAGATCATGGGCCTGTGCACCATTAGTGAGGGTGGTGGCTCATAGCCACTGTGAAGTAAAAGTGGAGAAAATTGCAATACAATTTGTGGGAGGGTATATGTCATTGTCCTTCTGAAATGTGTGCCTATATGTGGATATTTCTGTGTAGGTTTATATATTTTACGTATTTTATGCAATCTATACCCTTAGATTCAACAGGTACAGACTTCTATACAACAAATCACAAATAAAAATGTAAAATTCAAAATGTAATGAAATTCTTTCTTAATATTTTAGTCATATTGGGACAGATTTGCATTTTCAAAACAATATTTATAGCAGAATTAAGTGCATTTAGTTTTTAATACTTCAGATGTAGAGAAAAAGAAATTATATCCAAACCTCACTGGTGTTTTCAGTGCTGGATTCTTAAATTTATGATTTTTGGTGAGGACAGTCAGTCTGCATGTGCTTAATGCAAACACCTGAGAGAGTCTATTTTGCTTTCGAATGTCTCTCTCAAATTTTCATTAAAATTTGCACTATGATCATTTGAGTTATGTTGATGCAAAACCAACCAAAAGTTTTTAAACCATTATTTTCCAAATATGTAACTTAAATCAAACAATTTTAACCAAGTTATTTACATGTGTAAGCATTAGAAAGTCTAGTTATCAACTCTTAATCAGCGTCTCACAATGATTTGTCTTTGTTTTACTTTTCAGGAAAACTTCATGAAGAACTTGGTAAGTAATATTTCTCTAGGAGTATAAAAATGTTAATATATTTCAAAGCAAATTCTCACTACATCTTATTCTTTCAGAAAGGTTAAAACTCCTGGGAAAAGAAGGTGAGTTATAAAAAGGGCAACGTCTAGCCCTGATTCATACATCTGTCTTTTGACAGCACATCACATTCCTGTTTTACTCACTAATAAATCTTGGTCTCAAAACTATAATTTTCTTTTCTTTTCTTTTCTTTTCCTTTTAATTCTAGGGTTGGCTTTTGCTCGAGGATTTGCAGGTAATTAGATGCTGAAGTACTTCGATATGCAACCTTATTTTTAGCCAGAACACTGGGCCACCAGAGAAGGGAGACTCACACACTCACAAACTCCTACCAAACAAAAATGCACTTTTTTTTGGCCAAAACTTCCATTTTATTATGCTTATTGTTGACTAGTTTACAGCTATAGGTAATTATATATCACAAATTGTGCTCCTATCTGCGATTCATTGATGGAGAGAAGAAGAATATTATAATCCGAAATTATACCATCAACATATTTTTCAAAACCAAAAATAGTTTTGAATAAGGGATGGTTATAGAGTTAGCTGAGAGGGAATGGGGCAAATATAGGCAGCCACTCATCTATGGTAGATTGGAGAAATTTGTCTAAAGATTTGGTTACACAATGACACTAATTGCCTATGGACCACAATCAGTGGCCCTTCATTTGATTTGTCAAGTTGAAAAGCACTTTCTCCTTCAAGATATCTTTTGATTTATAACAACTCTCACATTTACTGCCTTTGTTTAATACTAGGAAAAATAGAAATTTGTGTTACATTTTACAGCTTTGTGTTAAGTAGTTAAAATGAAGTATCTTCATTTGATTCTCACAAATACTCAAAGTCAGGTACTAATACGCTGTTTTATAAAGAAATATATGATGAGCATTTATAGGAGATTTCTCCAGATTATATAACTAATTGACAAAATATTCACATTCATTAGACAACTTTACAAGCACAGTTGCCAGTTGAAGAAAAACACAGTACACATATCAATATTCCTTTGGAAAAAATGTCTATGAGCCAATGAGTTGCAGTGACTTTAACAGAAAAAAATCATATATTTGCAGTGTTAACATATAAGAGTTTTTACTGATTTTTATATTGCATTATTACTAGTGGAAATTTTTGTGGTTATAATAACACAAGTAAAACTTAGTCTTATCTAAAACTATTAATTCATAGGATAAATACTTATAGCATATATTAAGAGAATCCTGTGTAATTAAGTACATATCCAGATAATTTTCCCCTCAGTCTTGATTGTTTATGTTTTTAACACTTTTCAAATTGTTTTTGGATTCATGAATCTGTGAAAATTTGTGCCTCCTTATAGGCAATTGTAGAAAAATTAATTTAGCAAATGTGGTCAAATTTCATTAGATGATAGGAAGTTTATTAGAGCACCATTTAAGTTGTCAAGATATTCATATTTAAAGTAAATAAATATAAATATTTTTCATTAATTCAAAACTGAATGAAATAGATATGGACATGAATCCTAACATTGAGGGATTTTACTAATCATAGTTGGACAAATTTCTTTAAATCTTTGTTCTCTCAGCTACAAAATAAAACATTTCTTTATTTTATTATTTTATTATGAAAATTAAATATTTATGAATGTGCTTCAAATAGCACTAGGTACATAAGTGTTCCATGTAATACTACATTTGCAAAAAAATATTGTGACTAGAAAAAATCTGTTTGTTTAGATATTCATTTTCTTTCCATTCTGGACAAATGTTCATTATCAAGTTCTCAAGTGTGTGACTGAGTAAATAGAACTGACAAAAAAGCATGACTTGAGGGAAAAGAACAGCTTCATTTGAGGAAAGTTAGAGAAAAATCCTAGACAGAGAAAGGGCCTTTTTACATTGTATTAATTATTTGTGGATTATTATTGATCACAGACAAGACTGACAACAAGTTCTTCCACAGAAAATGTTACCTTGGATCCAGAAACAGCTCACCCATATCTCGAAGTTGCTGAAGACAAGAAAAGTGTGAAAGCAAAAAAAAATTTGCAAGAAATACCCATAAGCAGTCAGCAATTTGATAACCTAGTCTGTGTATTAGGTAAGCAAATATTTTCCAAAGGTAGACACTACTGGGAGGTGAGTGTAGAAAAGAAAATGAAGTGGACTCTAGGCATTTGTAAAGATTCTGTCTGCAGACGAGGAGAAATCACAGTGTCCCCAGAGACTGGTTTCTGGACATTGTGCTTAAAAAAATGTAATGATTACCAAGCTCTTGCAAGCCCACGGATAACACTCCATTTTGAGGAACCTCCTGAGATTATTGGAATCTTCCTGGACTATGAGGTTGGTAGGGTGTCTTTTTATAATGTGAACAACCTGTCTCACATCTACACCTATAGAAATTGCTTCACAGAGGACTTGAGACCATACTTTTATCCTGGCCCACTCTACAATGGTCAAAATGAACACCCTCTGACCATCCTGTAATATGGTATATAAACAAGCCAGAAGGATAAGATGTTCTTCTGAAGAAGAAATGTCTTGTTTTGAATCTGCTGAATCTTAGGAGATTATATATATATATGTATATATATATATATTGCTGAATTTCTTCCTTTAAATAAATAAATCTAAATTTCAATACTATAAACTATACCTTTTTAATCACTTCTTTCACAAGAATGTACTTTTGTCTATGGACAAGAATAATTTGATTTGAATTGCATGCTGTAGAATTTACTTAATGAAAATGCAAGACCACAGAACATAAATAAAATACCCAAGTGATGTTTCTACTTACACAAACAGTAAAGAAAAATGAATTCAATTTAAGAGAACATGAAGTGCAATAAGTGTGAGCCTGGTGAAAATGCAAGCTGGTAGAACCACTTTGGAAAAAGGTATGGAGATTCCTCAAACAGTTAAAAAATAGGGCTACCCAACATCCCAACAATTGCATTACTAGTTATTTACCCCAAAGGAACAGATGTAATGAAAAGAAGAGGCATATGTAACCCAGTGCTCATAGCAGCAATGTTACAATAGACAAACTGTGGAAAGAGCCAAGATGCCCTTCAAAAGATAAATGGATAAAGAAGATGTGATACATATATCCAATGGACTATTACACAGCCATCAGAAATGATGAATACCCGCCATCTGCATCAAACATGAATGGAACTGGAGGGGAATGGGCTAAGTGAAATAAGTCAAATAGAGAAAGATAATGATCATATAGTTTCCCACATATGGAATATAAGGAATAAAACAAAGGACCATATAGGAAGGGAAGGAAAACTGAGTAGAAAGAAATAAGAGAGGAGACAAACCATGAGTGACTCTGGATCCCGGGAAACAAACTGAGGGTTACAAAAGGGAGGGTAGTGGGGGGTTGTGTTATTGGGTGATGGGTATTAAGGAGGGAATGTGGTGTGAGAAGAACTAGGTGTTATACACAACTAATGTATTATTGAACCCTACATTAAAAATTAATGATATACTGTACGGTGGTTGACTTATAATTAAAAAAACAAAACAAAACAAAAAAATATATATATATATATATTAATTTTCTTATTGCACTTAATGTTCTCTTAAATTGAATTCATTTTTCTTTACCGTTTGTGTAAGTAGAAACATATATATATATATATATAAAAGAGCCGGCCTGTGTGGGGAAAGTAGAAGACCTATGGGACACAGATGAAGTTGGGACGGAATAGTTCTAAATTAGTTTCCAGAGAGGTAAGTAGCTAAAAAAATATGACAGGTACGCTGAAATAGATTTTCTTTGTGCCACTAATGGACCATTTGGGTATATTATAATAAAATATTCAATATATAAGTAAAGAAATGTTAAAATCAAATCCCTGCCTATAATAATAATAATAATAATAATAATAATAATAATAATAATAATTGGATTATTTCAAATGAATATGAAGCCCATTATCATAGGCCTTTTTAAAGTAGGTGGCCTATATCTGGTTATATGAATATACCTGATCATGGGCATGGAATATTTAATAATGTCAAGAGAGTACATTGAGGTTTCATTAAAGATCTGTATGTGCTTTCAGTAACCGTCCCAGAAAATTGGGAGATGGTATGGTTGCTTGACCTTCAAATCGTATGAGAAAACAATTAAGAGATTAATGAGTCTCTCTCATGAAATCTAAAGAACAGAGTGGACCTATGTTTGCCTTCTTCTGAAGATGTTTGGAGTGAGAAGGGCTCACAACTAATCTGTAGTGCAATGAAGGAGTGCTTCATTGCATGACCTGTGCACTTAAAACTTTTCTGGGTGAAGATCTCAGGTTTCCAGAAGGCTAGAATATGGTCCATAAGAATGAGCTGCTCTGGGATGCTGCATAAAATAATACATATTAGTGAAAATCAGATTATGTACCATAGGATACCAGGTGTTTGAGAAAGGAATTTTAACAAGACAAAATACAGGCAAATTTTAATCTCCTCAAGTTAACAGGAAAAAAAAAAAGGCTATTTCAGAGCCTTTGAAGAAATAATGAGGGAAAAGTGAATATGAAATAACTTCTAAATATAGCTCATTACAATAATCAAGTAAAACCTCTTTCTCCTGGAGACAAGATGGTGGGGAAATAGGAGGAGGCGCCCTTTCAACCTGTACCCTAAAGTGAGCTGATTACCTACCAAAGAACTCCGATCACCCATTAAGTCAGCCTGAGATCAGAATTATACACGGCTGTATCTCAATGGGGGCAGAAGAAGCCAGTGGGAAGGTAAAGTGGAGTGGGAATATCGGACTAATATCAGAAGATAAGCAAAAGGGGGAGCAAGTCATCAGGGGCAACACATTGGAAAGTATTACACCAATATGAGAGTGCCCTGCGTTGGGGGACCAGCATTAACTTGGAGTCTGGTTGAAAGCACTCAAAAAGAGCAAAGGATCACGGGGGGGGGGGAAATTGTGGGAATTGGGGTGGTTAGGGACGGGAGCTTAAGTCCCCAGACCCAGGACAACCACCCCTGGCGCTGAGCCAGAGAGAGTGTGGCGAGGAAACCAGGTCTTGGTCCTTGAGCCACCAGCGTCCTGAGAGCACATGGGGTCCCATGAGGGTCTGGGAGCCTGCAGAAACACAGCTTTTTTGCAGTAGCCACCCATGCGCCACACCACACACCCTCCCCTGAGAGAGGTGCACACAGGCGCCAGACTGGCGCTCTCAGACCCAGAGAGACCAGGCACTCCCAGCCCGGGCCAGTGGGAAAATCACAGTGTGCTATCGCTGCTTGGAACCTCTCTGGCAGTCTGAAGCTGCCCAAACAACCACCGCTGTATTGGTTTTGGGTACAAGCAGGAGTTCCTGTGTCCCCAGGGACCACGACTCAGAATGTGCTCTGCTAGCGGCCAAGAGGGAACATATGTGCTCTGCAGCACCCAGAGGGAAACAGACTGAGGCTTCTCTGAGAGGGAGGTCTGGGTGCAGCTTGCTTTCCTCTAAACCCCCCCAAAAAATCAAGAGCCACCAAGGGGAGAGAAAAACAAACCAACCAACCAACCAACAAACAAAAAGAACAAAAAAACATGAAAAACCTCCAGAGAACAAAAGCCTGAAAAACCGGTATCCTCAGAGCTCACCCCCCTGAGGGGGTTCAGGAGGACTTAACTCAGGGAACATTGCCTGAAAACCCAGGTGGCAGGCCCCTCCCCCAGAAAACCAACCAGGAAAAAAATGAAAAGAAAAAAAAAAAAAAGACAACAAGAGAACAACAACCACTACTTCATAGATAATTTTATTTTTAACTAGTTCCCACTATTATGGTTCATTTTTTTATACAGACAATTTTTAAACCTATTTACCATCACAGTGAGATGTCCAGTACATCAAATTCCATAATAACCTTTTAACCTGAACTTTTTGATACATATATGGGTGTTTTTCTTTAGCTTTTCTATTTTTTATTTTTTTAAAATTTTAGTTTACTTTAGTATAGTTTATTCTTTTTTGTATTTTTATTTTGTAATATTCATATAGAGTTAAACTTCAAGGTAATTCCCTTTCCCCAATCAATGCTACTACTATGGGTAAACCAATTTTTAATCCCCTGTTATCTTAGGAAAGATGAGTCCTTTAACAGAGATATCAAGATACATCCAGAAAGAATCAAAATAATCTTCCTCAGCCACACTGAGAATTTATAAGCACTTTCCCAACTTTTAATTATGCCAGTGTTTCTGTGAATTTGTGTTGGTCCTAGTAGTTTATAAATCTTATACTTGGGGTTCTCCTTGTTGAGGTTCTTTTTTTTTTCCATATATATACATATATATTTTTTCTAATATATATATATATATATATATATATATATATATATATATTGTCATAACTTTATCAGTCTTTTTGTTCGTCTTTTTTTTTGTATACTTCATAAATCTTAACTTGGGGCCCATTTGGGCTGAGCCTTCTCTTTTATCTTCCCTTCTTTCCTGTCTCTCTCTATCTCTTTTTTTTTCTTTTCCTTTTCTTTTTCTCTCATTCGGGTGGGGACTCCTGATTGCTCAGAAGTGTTCCAGGGTGAACCTTGACTGCACCACAGTTGATATATTCAGCTACATCCATTCAGGCATCTCACAAAAATGACTAGGAGGAGGAATGCCCAACAGAATAAAAATTCAGAGGATGGGCCTTCTGCAACAGAGCTAATGGCTATCAACATAGACAATATGTCAGAAAGGGAATTCAGGCTAACAATTAACCAGACAATAGATATGTTGGAGAAAGCCATGGATGACCAAATGGAATTGATTAGGGCAAAACTGAAAGCCACCGGGGATGATGTTGACAATGTTGGGGCATATCTGAAAGCCACCAGGGATGGTCACAATGCTCTCAATGAGTTCCAATCTAATCTAAATTCCCTAAAAGCTAGGGTAACTGAGACAGAAGATAGATACTGATCTGGAGGACAAACAGAGAGAAAGGATCAGGAGGAAGCCTGGAACAAACAGCTTAGAAGCCACAAAAACAGAATCAGGGAAATCAGTGATGCCATGAAACGCTCCAAAGTCAGAATTGTTGGAATCCCTGAAGGGGAAGAGAAAGAAAGACGTCTAGAACATATAGTGGAACAAGTCATCCATGAAAATTTTCCGAATCTCGTGAATGGAACCAGCATTCATGTATTAGAGGCAGAACGGTCTGCCCCCAAGATTATAGATTTTCCAAAGTCCTACAGACACTTAATAGCAAGAATGAAGAATTATAATTGTAGGCAGGCCCTCTTCAAGGAAGCTAGGACAAAAAAGTTCCTTACATACAGAGGAAAGCCCATCAGAAAAACATCAGACCTGTCCACAGCAAACTGGCATGCCAGAAAGGGCTGGCAAGATATATTCAGGGAACTAAATGAGAAGAACATACAGCCAAGAATACTTTATCCAGCAAGACTGACACTCAAAATGGATGGAGAGATAGAGTTTCCAAGACCAGCAAGGCTTAAAAGAGCATGCTACCAAGCCGACACTGCAGCAAATATTAAGGGGGGGTTCTATAAAAGAGGAAAAATCCTAAAGATATCACTGAACAGAAATATAGAGACAATCTACAAAAAGAAAGACTTCATAGGTAACATGGTGTCAATAAAAATGTATCAATCAATAATCAATCTCAATGCGAATGGCCTAAATGTGTCCATAAAATGACACAGGGTTGCAGATTGGATAAAGCAACAGGACCCTTCCATATGGTGTCTACAAGAGACCCATTTCAAACCTAAGGATACACCCAGATTGAAAGTGAAGGGATGGAGAAGCATCTTTCATGCTAATGGGCGTCAAAAGAAGGCCAGGGTAGTGATTCTCTTATCAGATAAATTAGATTTTAAACTAAAGACTGTAGTCAGAGATACAGAAGGACACTACATCATTCTGAAAGGGACTATCCACCAAGATGATCTAACAATTGTAAATATCTATGCCCCCAATATGGGAGCAGCCAATTATATAAGAAAACTATTAATCAAGGTAAAGAGTCATATTTATATGAATACATTGATAGTAGGAGATCTTAACAAGCTTCTCTCAGTAATAGACAGATCATCCATGCAGAAAATCAATAAAGAAACAAAAGCATTGAATGACACATTGGACCAGATGGACCTCATAAGTTATATACAGAACATTCCACCATAAAACAATGGAATACTCATTCTTCTCTAGTGCACATGGAACCTTCTCCAGAATAAACCACATACTGGGTAACAAATCAGGACTCAACCGATACCAAAAGACTGATATTATTCCCTGCATATTCTCAGATCACAATGCTTTGAAACTGGAGCTCAATCACAAGGAAAAGTTTGCAAGGAACTCAAACACCTGGAAGCTAAAGACCACCTTGCTTAAGAATGCTTGGATCAACCAGGAGATCAAAGAATTACTTCAACAATTTATGGAAACCAATGGAAATGATGACACTTCGGTCCAAAACCTATGGGATACAGCAAAGGCAGTCCTAAGGGGGAAATACATAGCCATCCAAGCCTCCCCCAAAAATGAAAAATCCAGAATAAAACAGCTGTCTCTAAATCTTAAAGAACTGGAGAATCAATAAAAAATCAAACCAATTCCACACACAAGAAGGGAAATAATCAAGATTAGAGCAGAGATGAATGAGGTAGAAACTAGAGATACAGTAGAATGTATCAATGAAACTAAAAACTGTTATTTTGAAAGAATCAATAAGATCGATAAACCATTGGCCACACTAATCCAAAAGAAAAGAGAGAAAGCTCAAATTAATAAAATTATGAATGGAAAGGGAGAGATCACAACTAACACCAAGGAGGTAGAAACATTCATCAAAAGTTATTATCAACAGTTATATGCGAATAAGTTAAGCAACCTAGATCAAATGGATGCATTCCTGGAAAAATATAAACTCCCAAAATTGAACCAGGTTGAAATTGACAACCTGAGCACACTGATATCTAGTAACGAGATTGAAGCAGTGATCAAAAACCTCCCAAAAAACAAGAGCCCAGGACCTGATGGAATCCCTGGGGAATTCTACCAAACTTTTAAAGAAGAAATAGCACCTCTTCTCCTGAAGCTGTTTCAAAAAGTTGAATCAGAAGGAAAACTTCCAGACTCTTTTTATGAAGCCAGCATTACCCTGATCCCCAAACCAGGCAAAGACCACACCAAAAAGGAGAATTTCAGACCAATATCACTGATGAGTATGGATGCTAAGATTCTCAACAAGATCCTAGTAAACAGGATCCAACAGCACATTAAAAAGATCATCCACCATGACCAGGTGGGATTCATCCCTGGCTTACAAGGGTGGTTTAACTTTCACAAGTCAATCAATTTTTTATAACAAATGAGTAAGAGAAAAGGAAGAACCACAATGTCCTCTCAATTGATGCAGAAATAGCATTTGACAAAATCCAGCATCCTTTCCTGATTAAAATGCTTCAAAGTAGAGGGATAGAAGGAACATTCCTGAACTTCATAATATCTATCTATGAAAGACCCACAGCAAACATCATCCTCAATGGGAAGAATTTCACAGCCTTTCCGTTGAGATCAGGAACACGACAAGGATGCCCACTCTCACCACTCTTGTTCAACATAGAATTAGAAGTCCTAGCAACAGCAATCAGACAACAAAGAGAAATAAAAGATATCCAAATTGGATATCCAAAAAGATATCCAAAGGAAGAAGTCAAGCTCTCTGTTTTCACAGATGACATGATGCTTTATGGAAAACCCAAAAGACTCCACGCCCAAAATACTAGAACTCATACAGCAATTCAGTAACGTGGCAGGATACAAAGTCAATGTACAGAAATCAGTGGCTTTCTTTTACACTAACAATGAAAATATAGAAAGGGAAATTAGAGAATTGACTCCATTTGTTATAGCACCAAGAACCATAAGATACCTGGGAATAAGAGAAAAATAAGTGAAAAAGGGAGTTGAGGGAAATTGGAAGGGGAGGTGAACCATGAGAGACTATGGACACTGAAAGACAATCTGAGCGTTTTGAAGGGGGGGGGGCTGGGAGTTTAGGGGAGCCAGGTGGTGGGTACTAAGGAGGGTAAGTATTGCATGGAGCTCTGGGTGTGGTACAAAAACAATGAATACTGTTACGCTGAAAAGAAATTAAAAAAAAAAAGAAATTTCTATATTATTTCAGAACTCTAAGTAAGTTACACTCCTGACAGTAACAAATTATAACTGTTCTGTAAATGCTTCCTCAACTTGATGTTGGAATAAAAATCATCACTTGAACAATTGTTCCTTAATACTGTCATGACACAATAAAATTTTTAAAAATTAAAAAAATAAAAAAGTTTATTGTTTATTTATTTTTATAATTGTATATTTTTATTAAGTTCATTTAGCCAATATAGAGTACATCATTAGTTTTTATGCAGTGTTCAGTGATTCATTAGTTATATATAACTACCAGTCCTCTTCACAACATATGTCCTCCTTAATATCCATCACCCAGTAACCCCTTCTGCAAACCCTCAATTTTTTTTTCCCAGGACCCAAAGTCTCTCATGGTTTCTCTCCCTCTCTGATTTCTTCCCATTCAGTTTTCCCTCCCTTCCCCTATGGTCCTCGTCACTGTTCCTTATATTACACATATGAGTGAAACCTTATGATAATTGTCTTTCTTTGCTTGTCCTATTTCACTTAGAGTAATGTCCTCCAATTCCACCCATGTTGATACAAATGGTAGGTATTCATCCTTTCTGATGGCTGTGCAATATTCCTATTTGTATATGGATCACATTTTATATATGCATTCATCTGTTGAAGGACATCGCAGCTCCTTTCACGGTTTGGTTATTGTGGACATTGCTGCTATGAACACTGGGGTGCATGTGACCCTTTTTTTCACTACATCTGTATCTCTTGTGTAAATGCCCAGTAGTGCAGTTGCTAGGTCATAGAGTAGCTCTATTTTTCACTTCTTGAGGAACCTCCATATTATTTTCCAGAGTGGTTATACCAGTTTTCATTCCCACCAACACTGTAGTATCACATTTCTATACACTAACAAGGAATTGACCCCATTTAAAATCACACCACAACCCATACATTACCTAGGAATAAAGCTAGCCAAACAGGTAAAACTTTGTAATTCAAAAACTATAGAACAGTTATGAAAGAAATTGAGGAACTCACAAAAAGTGGAAAAAAGTTCCATACTTGTGGAATGGAGAAACAAATTTTAATAAAATGGTCTATGCTACCTAGAGCAATCTATACATTCAACACAATCTCCACCAAATTGCCATTGACATTTTCACAGAGATGGAACAAACAATCTTAAAATTTGTATTGAACCAGAAAAGTCCCTGAGTAGTCAGGGGAATATTGAAAAAGAAAAGTAAAGCTGGTGACACCACAATGTTTGACTTCAAGGTATATTACAAATCTGTGACCATCAAGACAGCATGGTATTGGCACAACGACAGACATATAGATCAATGGAACAGAATAGGGCACCCATAAATGGACCCTCAATTCTATGATCAAATAATACTTAACAAAGCAGAAAATAGCATCCAATGAGCAAAAGTTTCTTCAACAAAAGTATTGGGAAAATTTGACAGCCACATGCAGAAAAATGAAAATGTACCATTTTCTTACACCATACACAAAGATAGACTCAAAATAGATAGAAGTCCTAAATGTGAGATAGGAATCCATCAAAATTCTAGAGAGCACAGGCAGTATTCTCTTTGACTTGTCTGCAGTAACTTTTGCTAGACTTGTCTCCAAAGGCAAGGGAAACAAAAGCAAAAATGAACTATTGGGACTGCATCAAGTTAAAAAGCTTTTGCACAACAAAGGAAACATTAAACAAGACCAAAGACAACCTACAGAATGAGAGAAGATATTTGCAAATGTCTTTTTAGATAAAAGGCTAGTTCCCAAAATCTAAAATGAACTTATGAAACCCAACAACAACAAACAAACAAACAAACAAACAAATCCAGTCAAGAATTCGTCAGAAGACATGAACAGACATTTCTACAAAGAAGACATACAAATGGCCTACAGACATATGAAAAAAATGCTCCCTATCGCTTGGCATCAGGAAATACAAATCAGAACTATAATAATATACCACCTCACACCAGTCAGAATGGCTAAAATTAACAAGTAAGGAAATGTCAGGCGTCAGCGAGGTTGCAGAGAAAGGGGAATCCTCTTTCTCTGCATTGGAAAACATGGAGGTTCCTCAAAAAGTTGAAAATAGAGCTACCCTCTAACCTAGTAATTGTACTACTAGGTATTTAGCCCAAAGATACAGATGTAGTGAAAAGAAAGGGCACATGCACCCTAATGTTCATGTCAACAATGCCCACAATAGTCAAACTGTGGAAAGAGACCAGATGTCCATCAACAGATGAATGGATAAAGAAGATATGGCATTTATTATACAATGGACTATTACTCAGGCATCAGTGTTGTTGTGGATGGAACTAGAGGGTATTATGCTATGCAAAATAAGTCAAGTAGAGGAAGATAATTATCAGGTTCATTCATATATGTTATTTAAGGAATAAGACAAAGGATCGTAGGTTAAGGTAGGGTAAGCTAAAACAAAATGAAATAATAAGAGACTCTTAACCATAGGAAACAAATTGAGGGTTGCTGTAGGGGAAGGGGTAAGGGGTATAGGGTAAGTGGGTGATGGGCATTAAGGAGGGGATGTGACGTAATACACAGTGGGTGTTATACACAACTGATGAATCACTGAACTACCTCTGAAACTAATAATATGTGTTAATTAATTGATTTAAAAGTAAAACCTAAAAATAAGTAAGTAGGTGTGACAAAGAAAAATTAGAAATAAAAATACTTAAAATAATAATAAAATAAGAAAATAATTGAAAAGGAAAATAAAACATAAAGCCTAAAGCCTAAAGAATGATAAGGAAAAACAATGAATGCTATATTCTTCTTTCCCCAAGAGCTGGAGATTTGCAGTTCTCTATGATTGGTAAATCTGGGGTTAATAGGAAGTTTCTACTGGTCTTCTGGAGGAAGGGCTTGTTGTCCTCATGCTCAGGTGTCTTTCTCCAGATGGAATTTGACCACCCCTGCCAAGGATCTGGGCCCAGTTTCAGCAGCTCTGGAGCCAATGTGGGGGTTGAAAACGAGCTCTAGTCCTGTAGCTGAAAGTTCATGCCCACGACTCTTCAATGAGTGAGCCCTCATGTATTAGCAGTCAATCACTCTCATATCCCTGGATTCTGTCTAAATCTGTACACGCAGCCTGTGACTGAACACTTTTATCTCAGGCTCAGAATCCTGTTTTGAGTCTCCATACTTTACAGACCGTTGTGGTATGGGCCTGCACTGTTCTAAGTGGAGGGAGGAGGCTCTCATGGTGCCTTTGCTTCTTATTTGGTCCCTGCTCAAAGAACAGTCTGACCATTCAATGGTTCCTTGTTTATGGCAACACTAAGTAGAGAGCTGCCATTTGGTCTTACTATTTGCAACTGGCTTCCCTGTTCAATGCTAGGAAATTGCCATACTCAGCTACCCCCACTTTTTTTGTGACCCTGGGGATCCTGAGAACATGCTGTCCCACCTGGGATTTCACCCTGATTCCTCTCCTGAGCACCTTTCAGGCAGAGTTCTAATTTTGTTCTCAATTGCTTATGACACTTTCCAGTACCTAGAACTGTGAATTGCCTCAGATTCACAACTCTGTACCTCCTGTCTTAAAAAACGTAGTCACTTTCCTATTTGTAGAATTGTAGCAATTCTTTTCTCAGATATCCAGTTGATTTTGCAGGTATTCAGAATGATTTTATAACTAGCTGAATTGCAGTAAACAGATGAAATTAGGGTCGCCTATTCCTCCACCATGTTAACTCTTCCCTCTAGTTTCATACACCTCTGTTGTGAAAAGGTGCTTGGCATGATTTCAGTAATTTTAAATTTATTGAAGCCTGTTTTGTGGCCAAATATGTGATCTATTCTGAAGAATGTTTCATGTGCTCATGAAATGAATGTTCATTATGTTATTTTTGCATGGGGTGTTCTGTCTTTCTATCTCTCTATCTATTTATCAATCTATATCTATAAGGGAGGGTAGATAGATGATAGATAGATTGATAGAAAAATATAGATGATGGATAGATAGATATAGATAGATTATAGATAGATAGATAGATAGATAGATAAGAGATAGATAGATGATAGATAGATAGATAGATAGATAGATATAGATAGATTAGATTCTTCTGGTCCAAAACATTTTTTTCCTTGTTTTCCTTCCTGGATGATTGATCCATTCATTTAGTGGGCATTAGAGTCTCTTATTATTACTGAATTACCATCAAGTTCTCTCTTGATGAGCCTTAATATTGCTTTCTGTTTTTAGTTGTTCCAGAGTTTGGAGCATAGATATTTCTAATTATTAACAATTGCACAATTATGATGTATTCATATTTTTATCATTATGTAATCCTTTTCTTTATCTCTTGTTACAGTATTCATTTTAAAGTTTTCTTTACCTAATATAAATATTGTTATGCCCATTCCTTTTTTTCACTCCCATTTACATTGTGACTGTTTTCCATTTCTTCATTTTGAGCATGTATATTTCTCTAGGTCTGAAGTATCTTGTTAGCAGTATGTAGGTGGGCCTTCTTTTTTTGTCCATTCCTCTCACTTTATACCTTTTGTTTGGCGCATTTAGGCCATTTTAATTTAAATTAATTATTTTTTAAAAGATTTTATTTAGTTATTTGACAGAAGGAAAGATCACAAGTAGGAAGAGAGGCAGGCAGAGAGAGAGCAGGAAGCAGGCTCCCCACCAAGCAGAGAGCCTGATAGGGGCCTTGATCCCAGGGCCAAAGGCGAAGGCTTAACACACTGAGCTGCCCAGGTGCCCTAGATTAATTATTGATAGTCATACTTAATGTCATTTGCTTATTTGTTTTCTGAGTGTTTTAACTTTTTCTGTTTCTGTATTTCCCTTCTTTCTTTGTGATCAATGAGTTTCTACACTGTTATGCTTTCTTTTCTTTCTCATTGTTTGTGTTCTACCATAGGTTCTGAGTTTGTGCTGACCATCAGTTTCATTTTTAACTTGTAACTGTATAGAAGTCTATATTATTTTGATGGTCATTTAAGTTTAAACTTAAACTTAAATCTAAAAAAAAGAAAAAAAAAAGAAGATCTAACCTTGATTATTACCCTTCTTGTGCGTGAAGTTGGTTTAATTTGTTGTTGTATCTCCAGTTCTTTAAGGTGTAGAGACAGCTGTTGTATTCTGGATTTTTCCATTTTTTTGAGGGAAGTTTGGATGGCTATGTATTTCCCCCTTCGGACTGCCTTTGCTGTATCCCATAGGTTTTGGACCGAAGTGTCATCATTTCCATTGGTTTCCATAAATTGTTGAAGTAATTCTTTGATCTCCTGGTTGATCCAAGCATTCTTAAGCAAGGTGGTCTTTAGCTTTCAGGTGTTTGCATTCCTACCAAACTTTTCCTTGTGGTTGAGCTCCAGATGCAAAGCATTGTGATCTGAGAATATTCAGGGAATTATCTCAATCTTTGGTATCCGTTGAGTCCTGATTTGTGACCCAATATGTGGTCTATTCTGGTAAAGGTTCCATGTGCACTTGAGAAGAATGAGTATTCTGTTGTTTTAGGGTGGAATGTTCTGTATATATCTATAAGGTCCATCTGGTCCAATGTGTCATTCAATGCTTTTGTTTCTTTATTGATTTTCTGCATGGATGATCTGTCTATTACTGAGAGAGGCGTGTTAAGATCTCCTACTATCAATGTATTCATATCAATATGACTCTTTACCTTGATTAATAGTTTTCTTATGTAATTGGCTGCTCCCATATTGGGGGCATAGATATTTACAATTGTTAGATCATCTTGGTGGATAGTCCCTTTCAGAATGATGTAGTGTCCTTCTGTATCTCTGACTACAGCCTTTAGTTTAAAATCTAATTTATCTGATATGAGAATCACTACCCCGGCCTTCTTTTGAGGCCCGTTGGCATGAAAGATGTTTCTCCATCCCTTCACTTTCCATCTGGGTGTATCCTTAGGTTCAAAATGGGTCTCATGTAGACAACATATGGATGGGTCCTGTCGTTTTATCCAATCTGCAACCTTGTGTCGTTTTATGGGCACATTTAGGCCATTCACACTGAGAGTGATTATCAATAGATATGTTTTTATTGACATCGTGTTACCTTTGAAGTCTTTCTTTCTGTAGATTGTCTCTATATTTCTGTATAATGATATTCTTGGGGTTTTTCCTCTTTTATAGAACCCCCCTTAATATTTCCTGCAATGATGGCTTCGTGTTTGCAAAGTCTTTTAAGGTATGGCGGTCTTGGAAACACTTTATTTCTCCATCCATGTTGAATGTCAGTCTTGCTGGATAAAGTATTCTTGGCTGCATGTTCTTCTCATTTAGTTCCCTGAATATATCTTGCCAGCCCTTTCTGGCTTGCCAGATCACTCTGGACAGGTCTGACGTTATTCTGATGGGCTTTCCTCTGTACGTAAGGAGCTTCTTTGTCCTAGCTGCCTTCAAGAGTGTTTCTCTAGAATTACAATTCCTCATTCTTACTATCAGTTGTCTCGAGGTGTTTGGAGAATCTAAAATCTTGGGGGAGGATGTTCTGCCTCTAGTACATGAACCCTGTTTCCATTTGCGATATTTGGAAAATTTTCATGAAGAATGTGTTCTATAATATCTTCTAGACTTCTTTCTTTCTCTTCCCCTTCAGGTATTCCAATAATTCTGATGTTGGAACGTTTCATGGCATCATTTATTTCCATGATTCTGTTTTCCTGGCTTCTAAACTGTTTGTTCCAGGCTTCCTCCTGATCCTTTCTCTGCCTCTGTTTGTCCTCCAGATCACTAATTCTATCTTCTGTCTCAGTTACCCTAGCTTTTAGAGAATTTAGATTAGATTGGAACTCATTGAGAGCCTTTTGAACATCATCCCTGGTGGCTTTCAGGTCTGTCCTAATATTGTGAACATCATCCGTGGTGGCTCTCAGTTTTTCCCTAATCAATTCCTTTTGGTCGTCTATGGCTTTCTCCAACCTCGCTATTGCCTGGATAATTGTTAGCCTGAATTCCCTTTCCGACATTATGTCTATGTCGGTAGCCCTTAGCTCTGTTGCAGAAGACCCATCCTCTGAATTTTTCTTCTGTTGGGCATTCCTCCTCCTAGTCATTTTGGTGAGAGATGGCTGAATGTTTGTAGCTGGATGTGTCAACCTTGGTGCAATGAAGGTGCACCCTGGAATGTTTCTGAGCAATCAAGAATCCCCACCCAAATGAAAGAAAAAAGAAAGAAAGAAAGCAGAAAAAGAGTGAGAGAGAGAGAGAGGAAAAATAAAGAAGGATAAAAGAGAAGGCTCAGCCCAAGTGGGCCCCAAGTTAAGGTTTGTGAAGTATACAAACAAATACAGACAAACAAAAAAGACTGATAATAGCATATGACAAGAGAAGAAAAAAAAATATGTACATATATATGTAGAAGCAAAACAAAGAAACAAACAGACAAACAAACAAAAAAAAGAACCTCCTCAAAAAGAACCCTAAGTATAAGATTTATAGACTACCAGGACAAACACAAGTATACAAAAATACTGGTAGGAGGAAAAGATGGGAGAGTGGTTGTAAATCCTCAGTGTGGGCGAGGAAGGTTATTTTGCTTCTTCCTGGATGTATCTTGATATCTTTTTTAAAGGATACAACTTTCCTAAAATACGTCTTCTGCCCCCGTAGAGATCCTGACGTGTAGAATTCTGATATCAGGCTGATTACATGAGTGATTGGAGTTCCTTGGTAGGTAATCAGCTCACTTTAGGGGACAGGTTGAACCAGAGCCTCCTCCTAGTTCCCCGCCATCTTGTCTCCCCCCTCTATCCTCTCCTTCTGCCCATTTTTTGATATGATTATCTGTTTTGCGTGTGTTGAGTTTGAGAAGTTCTTTATAGATCCTGGATATCAACCTTTTCTCTGTACTGCCTTTTATCCTACTTTTATGTATAAATTGTGATGTTATACATCTTCTTATTTATAATTTATAAAAATTCCTTTATGATTAAAACATAGTGTTATATTAATGTCAGGTGTAATATATAGTGATTCAACAATTATTTTTACTATATAGTGCTCATTTGACAAGTGTATTCTTCAATCTTCACCTATTTCACCAAATACCCAACTTCCTTCTCTCTGGCAATCAAGTTTCTTCTTTGTATTTCAGAATCTGTTTTTCTTTGTCTTCTTTTTTTCCTTGTTCATTTGTTTTGTTCCTTAAATTCCAGAAATGTGTGAAATCATGTTATTTTTCTTTCTCTGACTTACTCCACTTATCATACTTTCAGGATCTATCTATGTTGTTGCAAATGACAAGAATTCATTATTTTGTATGTCTGAGGAATATTCCATTTTATGTATATTTATGTATGTATATACTTATATATTTATAGGCATAGTTATATCCCACATCTTCTCCATCCATTTATTGATTGACAATGGGGTTGCTTTCCTATTGTGGCTATTATAAATAATGCTGCAATTAACAAAATTGTGCATATATCTTTCTGAGTTACTGTTTTCATTATTTGGGTAAAGAGTCGTGAAATTACTGTATCTCATAGTTCCTCCACTTTTAGTATTTTGATGGAACTCCATACTGTTTTCCAGGGTAGCTGCATCAATTTTTATTTCCCAAAGCAATACACAAGGGTTCCTTTTTCCCCACATCCCTGACAAAACATATTAATTCTTGCAATTTTTATTTTAGCCACTTTGAAAGATGTGAGGTGGTATCTGTGGTTTTCAGTGGCATTTCCCTGCTCATTAGTGATGTCGAGCATCTTTTTCTGTGTTTGTTGACCAACAGTATGTCTATTTAGAAAAATATATGTTTGTATATTCTGCCTATTTTAAATTAGATCATTTTGTTTGTTTAGGTGATTGACTTGTATATGCTATATTAATTTATTTTGTATATTAACTTTTATTGGACACGTTTTTTGAAAATATATTTCCCATTCAGTTGATTATATTTAATTTTTATTGTTTGCTTCCATCTTTGTGCAAAGGCTTTTTATTTTGATGTAGTCCTGATAGTTTAGTTTTCCTTCTGTTTCCCTTGTCTTAAGAAGCATATATATAAGAATGTTAGTACAGATGATGTTCAATAAATGCCTACCTGTCCTGGGGCTCCCGGGTGGTGCACTGGGTTAAGCCTCTGCCTTCAGCTCAGGTCAGGATCTCAGGTTCCTGGAATTGAGCCCCGCATTAGGCTCTCTGCTCAGTAGGTTTATTCTTTTGATTGTAGCTGTCCATTTATCCCAACATCATTTGTGGAAGAATTTTTTCTCCATTGCATATTATTTCCTTCTTTGTCTTATATTAATTGACCAAATAATCATGACATTTCTGGGCTGTTGATTCTGTTCCATTGATCAATTTATGCATTTTCTGTGAGCACAGTACTCTTCGGATTACTACCAATTTGTAGGATATCTTGAAAGCTGTGATTCTGGTATGTCCAGTTTTATTCTTTTGGGTTTTTTGTTTGTTTCAATATTTCTTTGTCTATCCCAGGTTTTTTTGTGGTCCCATACAAATTTTGGAATTATTTGTTCTAGTTCTTTGAAAAATGCTGTTGGACATTCATTAAAGATGTATAATGTTTTTGATAGTATTGGCGTTTAAACAAAATTTGTTCTTCTGATTCATGAATATGGAATGTCTTTTAATTTTTTATGTCATCTTCAATTTATCTTATGCATACTTTACAGTTTTCAGAGTATGGATCCTTTGTCTCCTTTATTAAGTTTATTCCTATGTTATTTTATACTTTTTGATACAATTGTAAATAAGATAGTTTTCTTCATTTCTCATCCTGCTATTTCATTATTGTTGTATAGAAACGCAACAGACTTCTGCATATTCATATTGTATCCTGCAACTATAATGAATTCATTTTTTCTTTCTTTCTTTTTTTCTTTCTTTCTTTCTCTCTTTTTTTCATTATTTTGTGTCTGTGAATGTATGGAGTCTTTATGTTTTCTATATATGTATCACGTCACCTGCAAATACTGAAAATTTGGCTTCTTAGCAATTAGACATCATTTACTGATTATTCTTATCCGATTACTGGGGTTAGGACATTCAGTACTATTTTGAATCAAAGTGGCGAAAGTGGACCTCTTCCTTTTGTTAGCTGTGGGTTTTTCATTTGACCTTCATTATGTTCAGATATGTTCCCTGTAAGCTTATTTATTTGAAGGCTTTTTTTGGGGGGGGGAGAGGAAGAGAAAGAGAGAGAGAGAGAGAGCGCATTACCAGGGATGGCAGGAAAGTAGAATAAGAGGGAGAGAAAGAGAATCCCAAGCAGACTCCATGACCAGTGTGGAGCCCGACATGAGACTCTATCTCACAATCCTGAGTCATGGCATGCACCAAAATCAAGAGCTAGAAGCTTAACTGATTAAGCCACCCAGGCACCCTATGTGTAGCTTTTTATCATGAAAGTATGTTGTACTTTCTCAGATGATTTTTCTGCAGCTATTGAAATGATTGTATGGTTGTTATCCTTTATATTGTTCCTGTGACCCACCTACTGATTTATTTGCAAATATGAAACCATCCTTGAAACTTAGGAATAAATTTCACTTGATTGTGGTTATTTTTTTATTGTCTTGTTAGATTTCATTTACTTATATTTTTTGGTGATTATTGTATCTTTGGTTTATTGAGGATATTGACTTGTAGTTGTTTATTTATTATTTTTGTAGTGTTTTTATTGGGTTTAGGTATCAGGTAAAACAAATAATTTGGAATTTTTCTTCCTTTTGTAATTTCTGGGCTACATTGAGAAATAGTGGTATAACCCTTTAATTCATCTTTTAATTCATCTTTTTTGCTCTTTTATTTACTGGTAGTTTTTTTCTTTCCTTTTTATTTTTTAGTCCAATATTTATTAAACAAAAATAATAATGTGTTCTTACACATAGTAAGACATAGAAGTTCATACCATCCTGAGGAGAAAGCAATTGAATAGTAGTTGTTCTTAGTAGTTCATCGTAGTGACTTAATAATTCTATTTTTTATCCTCAGTTAGTCAGCATATAATACACCATTAGTTTTTGATGTACGGTTCAATTACTCATTAGTGGCTGCACACATTGTGATGAGCATTGTGTTTTATATTGGTAGGTGTTTTATTGTTTGTTTCAATTCTGTTGCTGTTAACCAGTGTGTTAACATTTTCTTTTTTCCTTATTTAGTTTTGGGAGTTTATATGTCTCTAGGATTTATCCCTTTCTTTTCTGTTATCCAATTTCATGGCATATGAAATATGCATTATGAAATTTAATAGTAGTTTTTTTAAGATTTTATTTATTTATTTATTTATTTATTTATTTATTTGACAGACAGAGATCACAAGTAGGCAGAGAAGCATTCAGAGAGAGAGGAGGAAGCAGGCTCCCCGCGGAGCAGGGAGCCTGGTGTGGGGCTCAATCCCAGGACCCCGGGATGTTGACCTGAGCAGAAGGCAGAGGCTTTAACCCACTGAGCCACCCAGGCACACCTTCATAGTAGTTTTTATGATCTTTTGTATTTCCCTGGTGATCATTTTTGATTCTTTTCTTTCATTCTGATTTGTTTTATTTGAGTTATCACTCTCTGTTTTTCTGTCTTTATGTCTCTTTCTTGTTTTAATGAATTCAATTAAAGGGTTATCACTATTGATCTTTTCATAAATTTTTTATTAGTTTCATTTATCTCTTCTATTTTGTTTATTTTATTTTTAGCTGTTATATAATTTTTTCTTCTCTAATCTTTACTATTTCCTTCTTCTATATTTAGGTTTTGTTTCTTGCTTCCTCCCCCCAGCTTCTTTAGGTGCAAGATGAAGTTGTTTATTTGAGATTTTTATTTGTTTCTTGAAATTGGCCTCTATTTCTATAAATTTCCCTCTTAGAACTTTTTCTGCATCCCAAAGTTTTTGACCATTGTGTTTCATTTTATTTTGTTTCCATGTACTTTTTCATTTCTTCTCTGATTTCCTGTTTCACCCATTCCTGTTTAGTAGCATCTTATTTAACTTCCATGTATTTTTGGTCTTTATGGAATTATTTCTTGTGGTTGATTTCCAGTTGAATAGTGTTGTGTTCAGAACAGATGGATGGTATGACTAATCTTTTTGAATTTGTGAGGCTTGTTTCATGATCTAGTATGTGATCTCTGGAAAATGTTCTGTGTGCACATGAAAAAATGTATATTCTGCTCTTTTAAAATGGAATGCTCTGAATATATTTTCAATACATCTGTCCTAGTGTGTCATTAAAAGTCGCTATTTTCTTGCTTATTTTCTGTATAGATAATATTTCCATTAAAGTGAATGGGGTATATACTAGTATTTTTGTATTATTGTCAATCAGTTTCTTTATGTTTGTTATTAGCTATTACATGTATTTGAGTGTTCCCACAGTGGGTGCATAAAGATTAACATTATTATATCTTTTTGTTGGATTGTTCCTTTTATTAATATAGTGTCATTATTTGCTTCATTACCATCTTCATTTTAAAATATATTGAATATGATAGAAGTATTGACACTCTGGCTTTTTTTATTATTATTTATTTTCAGCGTAAACAGAATTCATAGTTTTTGCACCACACCCAGTGCTCCATGCAATGCGTGCACTCCATGATACCCACCACCTGGCTCCCAAAACCTCCCACCTCCAGCCCCTTCAAAACCCTCAGGATATTTTTCAGGGTCCATAGTCTCTCACGGTTCATCTCGCCCTCCAATTTCCCTCCAATCCCTTCTCGTCTCCATCTCCCCATGTCCTCTGTGTTATTTGTTATGCTCCGCAAATAAGTGAAACCATATGATAATTGACAATCTCTGCTTGACTTATTTCACTCAGCATAATCTCTTCCAGTCCCGACCATGTTGCTACAAAAGTTTCTGATGGAAGCATAATACTCCATAGTGTATATGGACCACATCTTCCTTATCCATTCGTCCGTTGAAGGGCATCTTGGTTCTTTCCACAGTTTGGAGACCGTGGCCTTTGCTGCCATAAACATTGGGGTACAGATGGTCCTTCCTTTCGCCACACCTCTATCTTTGGGGTAATTACCCAGTTGTGCAATTGCAGGGTCATAGGGAAGCTCTATTTTTAATTTCTTAAGGAATCTCCTCACTGTTCTCCAGTGTTGCTGCAACAACATGCATTCCCATCAACAGTGAAAGAGGGTTCCCCTTTCTCCACATCCTCTCCAACACATGTTGTTTCCTGTCTTGCTAATTTTGGCCATTCTAACTGTTGTGAGGTGGTATCTCAATGTGGTTTTAATTTGAAACTCCCTGATGGCTAGTGATGACCAACATTTTTCATGTGTCTGATAACCATTTGTATGTCTTCGTTGGAGAAGTGTCTGTTCATATCTTCTGCCTATTTTTTGATATGATTATCTGTTTGGTGTGTGGTGAGTTTGAGAAGTTCTTTATAGATCCTGGATATCAATCTTTTGTCTGTACTGTCATTTACAAATATCTTCTTCCATTCCGTGGGTTGCTTCTCTGTTTTGTTGACTGTCTCCTTTGCTGTGCAGAAGCTTTTGATCTTTATGAAGTCCCAAAAGTTCATTTTTGCTTTTGTTTCCTTTGCCTTTAGAGACATATCTTGAAAGAAGTTGCTGTGGCTGACATCAAAGAGGTTACTGCCTATTTTCTACTCTAGGATTCTGATGGATTCCTGTCTCACATTGAGGTCTTTTATCCATTTCGAGTTTATCTTTGTGTACGGTGTAAGAGAATGGTCGAGATTCATTTTTCTACTTAGAGCTGTCCAATTTTCACAGCACCATTTATTGAAGAGACTGTCTTTTTCCCCACTGTATATTTTTCCTGCTTTGTCGAAGATTATTTAACCATAGAATTGAGGGTCCATATCTGGGCTCTCTGTTCCACTGGTCTATGTGTCTGTTTTGATTGCAGTACCATGCTGTATTGGTGATCAAAGCTTTGTAGTAAAGCTTGAAATCAGGTAATGTGATGCCTCCAGTTTTAGTTTCGTTTTTCAAAATTTCCTTAGCAATTCGGGGTCTCTTCTGATTCCATACAAATTTTAAGATTATTTGCTCCAGGTCTTTGAAAAGTACTGGTGGAATTTTGATCGGAATGGCATTAAAAGTATAGATTGCTCTAGGCAGTATAGACAATTTAACAATGTTTATTCTTCTGATCCAAGAGCATGGAATGGTCTTCCATCTTTTTGTGTCTTCTTCAATTTCTTTCATGAATATTCATGTAGTTCCTCCATTACAGATCATTTACATCTTTGGTTAGGTTTATTCCCAGGTATATTATGTGTCTTGGTGCTATATAGTAAATTGAATCAATACTCTAATTTTCCTTTCTGTGTTTTCATTTTTAGTGTATAAGAAAGCCACTGATTCCTGTACATTGACTTTTTATCCTGCCACATTACTGAATTGCTGTATGAGTTCTAGGAGTTTGGGGGTGGATTCTTTTGGGTTTTCCATATAAAGAATCATGTCATCTGCCAAGGCAGAGAGTTTGATGTCTTTGTTGCCAATTTGGATACCTTTTATTTCTCTTTGTTGTCTTATTGCTGTTCCTACGACTTCTAATGCTACGTTGAACAAAAGTTGTGAGAATGGGCATCTTCGTTGAGTTCCTGATCTCAATGGGAAGGCTGTGAGCTTCTTCCCATTGAGGATGATGTTTGCTGTGATTCTTTCCTTGATAGATTTTATGAAGTTCAGGAATGATCCCTCTATCCCTATATTTTGAAGCGTTTTAATCAGGAACGGATGGTGGATATTGTCAAATGCTTTTTCTGCATTAATTGAGCGGACCAGGTGGTTCTTCTCTCTTCTCTTATTGATTTTTATTACATTAATTGATTGAGAATGTTGAACCATACTTGTAACCCAGGGATGAATTCCACCTGGTCATGGTGGATGATATTTCTGTGCTGTTGGATCCTCTTTGTTAGGATCTTGTTGAGAATTTTAGCATCCATATTCATCAGTGATATTGGTCTGAAATTTTTCTCTGCCTAGTTTGGGGATCAGGGTAATGCTAGCCTAATAAAAAGAGTCTGGAAGTTTTCCTTCTGCTTCAGGAGAACAGGTGTTATTTTTTATTTGAAACTTTGGTAGAATTCCCCAAGGAATCCGTCAGGTCCTGGGCTATTGTTTTTTGGGAGGTTTTTGATCACTGCCTCAATCTCGTTACAAGATATCAGTGTATTCAGGTTGTCAGTTTCTTCCTGGTTAAATTTTGAGAGTTTATAGTTTTCCAGGAATGCATCCTTTTCATCTAGGTTGCCTAACTTATTGGCATATAACTGTTGATTATAACTTTTCATGATTGTTTCTACTTCCTTGGTGTTAGTTGTGATCTCTCCATTTTCATTCATAATTTTATTAATTTCAGCTTTCCCTCCTTACTTTTGAATTAGTGTGGGCAATGGTTTATCGATCTTAATGATTCTTTCAAAATATCAGCTTCTAATTTCATTGATACGTTCTACTGGAACTCTAGTTTCTACCTCATTGATCTCTGCTCTAATCTTGATTATTTCCCTTCTTGTGTGTTGAGTTGGTTTAATTTTTTGTTGATTCTCCAGTTTTTTTAAGGTGTAGAAACAGCTGCTATATTCTGTGTTTTTGAATTATTTTTTAGATTTTTAAATGTTTTTGAGGGAGGCTTGATGGCTATGTATTTCCCCCTTAGGAACGCCTTTGCTGTATCCCATAGGTTTTGGACCGAAGTGTCTTCATTTCCATTGGTTTCCATAAATTGTTGAAGTAATTCTTTGATCTCCTGGTTGATCCAAGCATTCTTAAGCAAGGTGGTCTTTAGCTTCCAGGTGTTTGAGTTCCTTGCAAACTTTTCCTTGTGATTGAGCTCCAGTTTCAAAGCATTGTGATCTGAGAATATGCAGGGAATAATATCAGTCTTTTGGTATCGGTTGAGTCCTGATTTGTGACCCAGTATGTGGTTTATTCTGGAGAAGGTTCCATGTGCACTTGAGAAGAATGAGTATTC
>PISX010022165.1:0-32230 GCA_004024625.1 Mellivora capensis
CCATATAATAACATAAACATCTCTAAAATGTATTACTTCATGAAAAAGTGAAAAATAGCAAATAGAGCAAGACCCTAGTTCTTAATATATGTATATATGTATTTGAATAAATATACATACATGTAAAAAACATGAGGGGAAAAACAGAAAGAAGTCACACCCAGTGTCAATAATGATTATTTCTTTGTGTAAGGAATATGGATGATTTGTATTTTATTCTTTGGGCTTTTCTGTATTTTCAAAATTCACTAAAAAAGCAAGAATTACTTTAAGAAAGGGGAAAAACCTCCAAAAAGAGAGGTCATATATATAAAGATATAGTAACAATTCTCCTAGAATACTGACTTATAACTCCTATAAGATGCATACACAGTGACTATTTGAAATACAATATATATTTCAGAAGGAGTGGTATTTGATTAAATAAACTTTAAATCCTGTTTGAGGTCAGTCTAGGGACAAACATCTAAGTGGAGATGTCTCATCTTGTCACAACTTAATATGGGTAGAGTAACAGCATCTGACTGACTCCAGAATTTGCCAAGAGATAGCTTAGCTTTCTCAAATGCAGTGAGATACATAGTACAAATATGGAAGCCTTGCCTTTGGAACTAGAAGAGCATCATTTACCTTCTGTATCCCCCATTAACTAGCTGGTTAGCCTTAGGGAAGTGACTCAGCATCTTTAAACCTTGAGTATTTTCAATTTGTGAAATAAGGACAACTCTTACTTCATACATTGTGGATATAGAAATCAGTTGATTATTATTCATAGATTTCATATTTATGAATTTCCCTATCTACTAAAATTTATTTGTAACCTCAAAATCAATACAGTGCTTTCATGATCACTTCCCAATATGCTCAGAGCAGAGAAAATTTCGAGACATAAACCACACATTTCCAGGTAAGGTTGAACAAGCAATACTCTGCTTTTGTTTAAATTCTCATAAACAAGTGTTCTTTTCACGGTCTATTTAATGCCATGTTTTCCACATTTTTGTACCCTTTGTTAGTGATTTTGCTGTTTAAAATGGCTACCTAGTATGTTAGGAGTGCTGTCTAGTGTCCCAAAGTACAAGAAGCCTGTGAGGTGCCTTACTGCAAAAGTACATGGGTTAGGTAAGTTTCATTCAGACATAAGTTTCTAGTTCAATATTAATGACTCAACACTATATGTTAAGTAAGGTGTCTTTAAACAGAAATACATGTAAAACAAAATGACCTATTGATTAGTTGACAAAAATTTTGTGACCAGAAGCTCACAGGAACCTAAACCGGCATTTTTCCTAGGAGCTATGGTTCGGTATTTGAGAATTCACTCTTCATGGCAACTTTATAGACCATCACTGGTCTACAAAGACCATCACTGTGCATAAGGAGAATAGAGTGTATAAACAATTCACTCATGCTTTCCACAAATAGTACATTAAATGCATCATGAGCTAGATTAACATCATGCCTAGAATGAAGAGAAATGGATAATCAATATCTATTGAATAAATGTAATGTTGCCTTAAATAAAAATAACAGATGTCATAATCTGCCTGTTGTTAACCAACATTTAGTTACATTTTCTGAAAAGTCTTAAGCATGATGGCTTTACAAACCTCCTTTTCCTAGGCCATCATTGCTTGCAGTAGTAGTTAGCCTTAATTGCTCACAGGCCAACTTGCCCTTTAATAACCAAACATTTGTACAAAGGGAACATCCAAGAAACCTTCAAATCTATGTTTTGGCCTAAAGGTAACTATGGATTCTCTTTAAGGAGAGCTTTCCCTCCATTAAAAATTTTTTTAAAAAATCAGTTTCTTTTCAACATAATTCGTTCTCCTCCTATAATAAAATATAACTATAGCTTATCTTTAACTTATTAGTTAATTCTTTAATATTCAACACCAGTATTTCTGAAAAAGTAGCCAGAAACAAAGTAGTTTTTTAAAAAAGAGAGAAATACCCATAATTTTAATCTAACCACGAGAAACATCAAAAAAATTCAAATCGAAGAGCCTACAAATTTGAGAGTCCTACAAAAATACCACTACTCTTGAAAAGTTTCAAGGTCACAAAAGACAAAGAGAGACAGAAGAACTGTCACAGATTTGAGGAGACTAAGGAGGAATGAAAACTAAATGTATGAACAATCCTGGGTTGGATCCTGAAACAGGAAAAGGACACTGTTGGAAAACAAGAAATTATAATAAAGTCTTTAGTTCACTTAAGAATATCGTATCTGTGTAATTTCTTAGTTCTGCCATCTATATCTCCGTTACATCTGGTGTTAACAACATGGAAAACTGAGCGAAGACAAAGGGAACTCTGTACTAACTTTGCAATTGTTCTCTAATTGTAAAAATTGTAAAAAAAAATTTTTTTTGAAAAGAGAGAGAGTAAGAGAGTGTAAGGAAGGGGAGAAATGGCTCATCTCCTTTTAAGGTACAAGTACTGAACTGAAGCCAGCGTGGGCGGGAGGGGTGGACAAAGAGCTACTTTGGTTAGTTGGGCAAATTCTTTGCAGCACATAAGGGCCCATCATTTTCTGAAAGAATTGACAGGAAGTCGTTCTTTACTAGTACCACATGGGAGGACAACTCTCCCCAGAACGCTTAAATTCCTGACTCCTGGAGGAATTCTGTAAGGCATCCTGAATTCTGAGTACACCTCCCAGGATGAAATGGTCTAGAGAGAAGAGGGACATAGAAAGCCAGCATTCTGTAAACACCGATCTTATTTCACCTGAAAACTTAGCATAGGGGGATATCTGTGACCTAACAGTGTTTTTTCTGGGCATGAACTCTATGTCTGAGCGACAAGTATCTTCAAATGTCCTTCTTTGAAAGCATAGGCTCTTAACCCCCAGTATCCTGTCTTTACATGACCAATTACATTACATGACCAATTCTAGCTCATAATTATTACCTGCTACAATTTGTCCCCAAGTTCCTTTGAAAGCCTATTGCTCTTTAAAATTTGTTTTTTCTTTTTTTTTAATTTCATTTTATTTATTTAATTTTTTAAAAGATTTTATTTATTTATTTGAGAGAGAGAGATCACAAGTAGGCAGAGAGGCAGGCAGAGAGAAAGGGGAGCCCGATGTGGTGCTCGATCCCAGGACCCTGAGATCATGACCTGAGCCGAAGGCAGAGGCTTAACCCACTGAGCCACCCAGGTGCCCCATAAAATTTTGTTTTTCCTTAATTGCTAGAAATCATAATGGGCATGATCCAAACATAGGGCAGAAAACTATTATTCCCTTCTTGAAAATACATCAAAGCTGGGATCTCTTTTTCTGAAATTTGGGGGAATTTATTTTATTTTTCATAAGTCTCTTGAGCCAGCCCTTCCTGACAACAAGCTGGTGAGTGGAGGCATTCAGCCCTGACTGCCAAGATTTGGCTGTCCGCTGTCCATCTATATGATTTTTAGAACAGTTGTCATGATTATATTCTGTATCTACCCAAGAAATATGAGAGCTCAGAGCTATATACCAAGGTCTGTCTAACAGATGCAAGAAATCCAAAGCACTGGCCTCAGAGTGTCACCGAGTCACACTTCGTAAAACCAGAGAAACTCAAGGTCCTAAATAATAAGCTCTGCTTAGAAGAAATGCTATAATTCTGGAACAGGCAGAGGCCTACATGCTCCAAGTGTGCTTGCAACAATGATGGTGTAGAGTAGTAACATAGCAGCAGTACTAATAGTAATAATAGTAAGAAATGCTAACACTTATTGAGTATTTACTATGCTCCAGGCACTCAATGTGTATTATACTTTCAATCCTCTCCACAACCTTCTGAGGTAAATATGATTATTGTCTACCATTGGAATGATAAAGGAACTAGGAGTTTGTGGGATTCAGTAGTTTGACAGAGCTCACAGAACTAGTAAATGTAGGAGATGAACAAAATTGCCCTGACCCCAGAGCCTATCCACTGAACCACTATTCTGCTGAGCATTGTGTAACGTGATACATTCCAGGGATCCTTGTTACCTGATTTCTGAACCAACATGATCTCTAGGAGATGCTTTTAGGCAAAGTGAAGTGCTCAGAAACCACTTTAGTCCTTGGTCACTCTCTCTTCCTGCCTCCCTAAATACAGTTTGCTCGGGTCTCTCGTCTTCACTCTGAAGGAGTCCTCATGGTTCCTGAGGCTTGGATTCACCAAGCAGTTTTGTATCCAATGTCTAAATGTAACTGCCCACTCCCTGGTCCCTAGCTTTCCTCTAGGGATAAAAGAAAAGGGCCAGGAATAAGGCTTTTTTTCTAGTCCTCCCTCTGTCATAACTACTTCCCTGGACTTTGATAGGTCTCTTTATTTCTCTGTGCATTTGTGTGTATGTGTGTGTGTTTACTTCATGGAGGTATTTTAAGCAAAATAAAAATCTTACCTCGGTATAAAATACTTAAGTATTTAAGTAATACTTAATACTGACTAAATAATGAAAAATCCCGAGACTTTAGACTCACTCTGGGAATCTAAAAATCATCTCACTCAACTCAACTCAACTCTCTACCCTTGCCATCTTTATTAAAAATACCATCCAGTCTCTTTTCTAATGGACACTTTCATAGCTGTGGGCAGACAGCCAGTGTGACCTGGTTTTCTTTTGGGAAAGGCTTCCTACTTTCCATGAGATTCTATTGAGCCCATCCATCAAAAATCTCTTTATCCCCTGTTGGGACGCCTGGGTGGCTCAGTTGGTTAAGGCTGCCTTCGGCTCAGGTCATGATCCCAGCGTCCTGGGATCGAGTCCCACATCGGGCTCCTTGCTCGGCGGGGAGCCTGCTTCTCCCTCTGCCTCTGCCCACCACTCTGTGCTCGCTCTCGCTCTCTCTCTCTGACAAATAAATAAATAAATAAAATCTTAAAAAAAAAAAATTTAAAAAAAAAAATCTCTTTATCCCCTGTAGACACATCACTCAGGCTGACCAATGAGAATAATTCATCATCCCCGTATAAAAACCAAGAAGGGTTCATCCAAGTCCTTTCTGAGGGATTAACATGAATGTTTCTTTTGTGTTTTCATCCCAAACTGTAAGGATTCCTGTGCTTGTATCCACCAGAGATATGTTTCCATAGAGAGAGTGAAAGAATAAAACAAAGTAGTGGTAAGCAATATTGAAAGGCAAAGAGAGACAAAGACAGTGAATAGAGAAAACAACAAAGAGACAGAAAGCAGATAAGATTGTTTGAATGCCTTGATACAACTATGCTTAAAAGCAAACCTACCACTTAAAAGTCTCAGTTAAGTAAACCAAAATATTCCTTTGTATATTTGGTTGTATGGGATTTTTGGTTACTTGTAACATACAGTCCTAACCAATACCATGGACATTACAATGTTATTGATACCCAAGTTTCCTTCTTAGTCCTTTTTATCTGTTTTTAATTGTTGATAAAGTGGTGGAAACATGAAACATTACCATTTCTCTTAAGAAAAAAATAGATAAATTCCATGATTTTTCATATATTAACCATGTGAAATGAAACTTGAGATACAGAAAAATTATAATAGTATGTTGGGTTAATTGAAATAATAAGGAGGAGCCTGAGTGGCTCAGTTGGTTAAGTGTCTGACTCTTGATTTCAGTTCAGGTCATGATCTTAGGGTTGTGGGATCAAGCCCTGCATTGGGCTCTACACCCAGCATGGAGCCTTCTCGTCCCTCTCCCTCCTCTGCCCCTTTCCCCACTCCCTCTCTCAAACAAATAAAATATAATAGTAACAATAAATAATTAAAAAGGCCCTGATATTGTTAGCTTAGGAAATATTGGCTAATATTACAAATAAATTAGATGGGCATATTTAAACTTCATGTAATCTCTAAAACTATCAGTATGAATGTGTGTGTGTGTATGTGTGTGTATACACATCATTGAACTTCCAAATTTATTTTTCCCACTTTGACCTCCCCTGCTGAATGCCAGACTCATTTTTCCATCTGCCAATTGGACATCTCTCCTCTGATGTCAATATGCATCCAATGTCCAAAAGAGAACCTGGTTCTCTTCATAGTTTTCCTTTTCAATAAAAAGAATCTTTAATTCACTCAATGGCTAAGGTACAAATCTTATTCCTTTCCTTCTTTCACTTTACATCTAGTCAATTAATTTTGTTGGTTCTGCTTCAGAATGTATCCTGAATCCTACCATTTCTCTCTGTCTCCACCGTTATGACCCTGGTCTACCCCACAACACCTCTCATATGAATCATGACAGCAACCTTTTACCTGGGATGCCTACTTCCATTTTCAGCTCTGTCTAGCCAAATGTTCACATAATAGGCAAAGGTACATCTTTTAAAATACATATCTTATTATGTCAGACCTCTGCTCAGAACCCTTCCACGGCTCCCCACCACACTCAGAATAAAGCCAAAGTTCTTATCATGAACTATGAGGCCCACATGATCCAACCCTTCACAACCTCTGATGTCATCTTTTACTACTGCCTCCCTCATCCCTCTCTGGCTGCACTGGCTCTCTGCTATTCCTAAGATATAGCCAGCATGCACTCACCTCAGGGAGTTTGCATTCCCTATTTCTTCTACCTAGAATGTTCTACCCCTCAGCCATCTCCAGAGCTTACCCTCTCTCTTCATTCAGATCTCTAATCAAATGTCACCTCATCCAAGAAGACTTCCATAGCTAGCTTAAAATTGTCCTCCATCTTGCTCTCTACATTATATTATTATTTTCACTTCCTGGCTTGTTCACTGACTGACTGCCTTCTCTAGAGTATAAGCTCCATGAAAGGCTGGACCTTTATTTTATTTGTGGCTCTATCTCCAGCATCTTGACCTAAGGTATTTTGTTATGGGCAGTACTATCAAACTAATACACTTCCCTTTTCAGTGGCACTTTACTCCCACCCCGAATTTTGAGTCTGGCCTGAACTTAGTTACTTAATTCTAAATAATAGAGTATGGAAAGTGAATAATAATGGATTTACAGTGGAGAAACCTGGCAAATACTACAAGAACAAAATAATTATGGTTAATACCACCAGTGCCAAGTCCTGTTGACAGCATGTGCCCCTCCAGTAGGATACAATAGGAAAAACATTCTAACCTGTGGTATTCTTCCCCAAAACCCAACATCCCAGTCAAATCAGGAGAAAACATCAGGCAAATCCAAGTGAGAGATATTCCACAAATATCTGACCAGAAGTCCTCAAAATTGTCCAAGGTCATAAAAAACAAAGACTGAAAAACTGTCCCATACCAGGGGAAACTAAGGAAACATAAAGTTTAAATGCAATGCAGTACTCTGGGCTAGATTCCAGAACAGAAAAAGGGCAATAGTGGAAACCTAGAGCCTGAAGTTTAGTTAACAACAATGCCCTAATGTTGGCTTCTTGGTTGTGATAAATGTACCACAGTAATGCAAAATATTATGTAGGATATACAAGAACTTTCTGTAATGGTCTTTGTAATTCTTCTATAAACCTGAAGTGGTTCCAAAATAAACATTTATTTTCTTTCAGATGGGCAGGGAGAATGAATAGACAAATCACTAAAAAACAAACAAACAAACAAACAAACTAGATGGTCAAAAATCCATGGAAATTATGAACAATCAAACACAAGTAATCAAAGAAATGTAAATGATAACAATGAGTTACTTTTCACCCATCAGAGTGATAATGATTTTCAAAAGTGATAATGCCCAATGTTTCTAAAAAGTTATGGGAAAATATGTAATTTGCCACTGGCATCTAATGTCTTTATCAAGTACATACCTCAATCCATTTTCCAAGGAAATAAGCAAGCAAGTACTCAATATAATAACTAACCTTTATTGAACACTTCAATGTGTGGATGATGGTACAAATGTATTAGATCATTTGACTCTGATGATAATTCTGTAAGGTAGATACTATAATCAACATCCATCTTTTAAGAAAGATAAAATTTAATTAAAATTTTTGTAATAACTAGAATATTTATTGTAGTAATGGCCTCCTCCAAGAAAGCCTTCCTCCCTGTATCTGTGCTCTAGCATAGTCCCCTCCCACAGTGATTCTGGGTTTGGCCATGTCACTTGTTTTGTCCAGTGAGATGTAAGCCAATGTCACAAATAGAGAATTTTCCTTTATCTTTTTGCCTTTGAAATCTTATTTCAAATAATATTTGATATTAATAAATAATGTTAAGACCCCAAGCCTGCTAACACTCAAAGTTAGTCAACAGCTGGCATCAAACATCAGACAAGGGAAGGCTAGTTTAGACAACCCAGCCATAGTTGAGCTCTTAGATGACATTAGCCACATGAGTGACCCCAGGTGAGAGAAGCAAAAGACCCACCAAGCTGAGCCCAGCCCAGTATGTTGGGCTCACAGACTCATGAACCATAAATGAACCATAAAATGGTTTGTTTAAATCATTAAGTTTTGGGCTAATTTACTTTGCAGCAAAAAGACAATCCTATGAGAGTCTTGTTACATCTAATTTATACATAAGGAATTCTAGACTTAGTTAAATAGTCTGTCTGGTAAGTATCAGAGCCAGGATTCACAGGGACATAGCTAATAATTTTAAGAGAATATTCTTAAACTCTGCTACGCCACTGACCATTCATCTTAGTAAAGTAACTGAAAAGTATTCAAGGGATTTGTTTAAGTAAATTATGCTAAAAATAGCTACAATAGAGTATACAATAAACTACCACTAATAATAGAATAGAATGCCATTATCCTCCCAACAATATAAATCCATTGTTGATATGAGAAGATAATAAAAGTCCACTTCTGTTGGGTGTCACTATGGCTCATGCTTTCTTCTTAGTGTTTTATGTGCTTTATTTCATTGCTAGTCACAACAGCTTTGTGAATGGATTGCAAGTTGTTCTCATTTATTCTTTGTCTCAATTATTCCCATTGCCCATTTCCTTACAAATGAGGAAAATGAGTGGAGGGCAATTGAAACCCTTGCTCAAGGTTAAAAAGTGGCAAAGCTGAGCTGCAAACCAGGGAAGCCTGACTTCCAAGGCCATGTTCCCATTTACAACATCATGCTGTCTGTTTTTCCCACAACATATTTTTAGTTGAGAAAGATCAGATTATGAAAACAATATGTGTTTCCATTTCAGTACCAGAAAGAAAGTGTGGGTGGTTGTGCAGCATGTATTTATGTAGGCATAGAAGAGAATATGGAGAGACTTCTAAGTATACACTATCAACTGTAGTTACTCCTGAGTGATAGGATTATGAATGACTTTTTTTCTATATATTTTTATGCATTTCCTGATTTTTTGCAATGAGAGTTTACAACTCTGAATATGAGAAATATGCAACTCTTTTTAAAAGAAACACCTTAACACTTCAATATTTAAACACTATAAAATAGATTTTAGAATTTGCAGAATAAAGTCCTGTGTGACCATATAAAAAAGTACAGATTATTTTGTAACTAAATATGGTGACAGATGTTAACTGGACTTACTCTGGTGATAATTTTGCAATATATACAAATAGTTAATCCTTATGTTGTGCACCTGAAACTAATATAATGTTATGTGTCAATTACACCTCAGTTAAAACACACAAAAAATTACAAATTAAAAGCTAATTAAAATAATTCACCAGCTAAGACAATTTTTCTCATCAAATGGGCATCTCTTAAATGTTAAATCTCAGTGCTTGCAAGAGTCTTGAGAGATACATATTTTTAGCCACTGCCACTGGAAACATAAAAACCCTACATAGATATTGTATTCAGAAAGATTTAATACCATAACTTGTGTTGGTGAGGATGTGGGGGAAAAGAAACCTTTCCTTGTGTGCTATTGGTGGGAATGAAAACTGGGGCAGCCTCTCTAGAAGACAGTATGGAGATTCCTCAAAAAATCAAAAATAAAACTACCTTACAATCCAGCAATCAGCCTGCTGGGTATTTACCCCCACCCAAAAAAAAACCAAGAACAATAATTCAAAGGGATATATGCACCCCTATCTTTATAGCAGCATTATATACAATAGCCAAACTATGGGATCAGCCCGAGTGTTGATAGATGAGTGGATAAAGAAGATGTGGTGTATATGTACAGTGGAATATTATTCAAGAACAAAAAAAGAATGAAATCTTGCCATTTGCAACAACATGCATGGAGCTAGAGAGTATAATGCTAAACAAAATAAGTCAGTCATAGAAAGATAAATACCATATAATCTCACTCATATGTGAAATTTAAGAAACAAAACAAATGAGCAAAGGAAAAAATGGGAAAAGAGAGAAACAAATCAAGAAGCAGGCTCATAGCTATAGAGAATAAACTGATGGTTACCAGACATGATATGTGAAATAGGTTATGAGAATTAAAGAGTACACTTACCATGATTTAAAAATAAAACAAAATAATAAAATAGAAGAAATGGCAAAAAATGAAATAAATTTACACATAAAAAAGAATTAATATTATATGTAATAGTAGCAATGACATCTTATTTATAATGCAACCAATGGGAAAAAAAAAAAACCCAAGTCAAACAATAAGAGTATGGTTCAGTGGGTAATGCAACATCTGTATAACTGAAAAGAATATAGCCACTAAAAATCCTGTTTTCATAAACTATTTAATAACATTCACTATTTCCTAGTACTTTACTTCTCCTATTACTTAAAAAGCAGAATATTGGGATTCCTGGACAGGCAAGATGGCGGAGGAGTAGCAGGCTGAAATGATATCAGGTCCCAGGAGTTCAGCTAGATAGTTATCAAACCATTCTGAACACCTACAAACTCAACAGGAGATAGAAGAGGAGAAGATGAGCAATTCTAGGAACAGAAAATTGACCACTTTCTGTAAGGTAGGACATGCAGAGAAGTGAATCTGAAATGACAGAAAAACAGATCATGGGGGGAGGGGTCAGCTCCCGGCAAGTAAGAGAACAGCAGAGCACAAAATCAGAATTTTGAGAAGTCTGCTCCACTGAGGGACATCACTCCAGAGGCTAAGTGGGGGTGGAGCCCTCGTGGGAACAGTGTGGTCTCAGGACCCGTGGGGTCACAGAAACGCCGGGGGTGCCTGAGTGTGGCAGAGCTCCCCAGGTATCGGAGCAGGGAAGCTGACTACAGAGACAGAGCCGAGGAGTGAGCTTTGAGCTGGGGGTTACCTTAAACTGTGATCCAAGGCACAGTGGGGCCACGGCTCTTCAAGCAGGGACCCCACAAGTGGCAGATCCGAAGAGACCCCTCCTTCTTCCTCCAGGAGGAGTGGCACAGGAATGTGCTGCAGGAATCTGCTGGGTTTGGAGACTCCAAACGGGGCCATATGCCAGAGATAGAAATGCTCAGTCACAGGCTGGGTGCACTCAGAACATGGCCAAAGACCAGGGAGACAGGCGTGATTGATGACTCTTCTCTGAGGATGCACTGAGGGGTGGGACCCCAAGCGCTCAGCTCCTCCAGGCCGGGGATTGGGAGGCCACAATTTTTATTCCTGTCCTCCAGAGCTCTACAGAAAGCATTCAGAGAACAAAAACTCCCAAGAGTGAACCCAAGCAGATTACTTAGCTTGGCCCCTGGCAAGGGCAGTGCCCTCCTTGGGCAAAGACATTGAGAATCACTGCAACAGGCCCCTCCCACAGAAGTTCAGCAAGAACACCCAGCCAAGACCAGCCTCACCAATCAAGGAGGAAAGCAGAACTCCAGAGCTAGGGGAAAGCAATGCATAGAATTCATGTTTTTTTCCCTGTGATCCTTTAGTCTTGCAAAGTCAAATTTGTTTTTATTTTTTTTTTTTAACTTTTCCTCTTTCCTCTTTTAGCACTTTTAACTAGTTTATCTTAACAATACTTTTCTTTAAAAAAAATCTTTTTAAACCTTCATTACTATAGTCAAATTTTATTCCTTCATTGTATTTAACCTTATTTTTTGTATACATATAGATTTTTTTTTCTTGAAAACTTTGGGATACAATTTCTTCATCAAAATATACCCTAAATCTAACACATCTTTGTTTTAGTCTCCAGCCTGATCACATTCTCTCTTTTTTTTTCTTTTTTCAACCAACTTATCAATACCCTTTTTTAGATTTTTTTTTAAATTTTCATCTTTACAGTCATATTACATCCCTTCATCATGTTTACTCTTATGTGTGTGTGTGTGTGTGTGTGTGTGTGTTTCTTTCTTTAAAATTTTGGGAAGCAGTTTCTTCTAAAAGACCACAATACACCCAAAGTCAAGTGGGTGGCTCTGTTCTATTCGCCAGTCTAACATATATATATTTTTTCTTTCTTTCTTTCTTTTCCCCTTTTCTTTCCCCCCAGTTTTGGGTCTCTTCTGATTTGGTTAGTGTACTTTTTTCTGAGTTCTTTGCCACACTTTTAGTATTTCATTCTCACGTTCACATACTCTTATCTGGATAAAATGACAAGGTGGAAAAACTCACCACAAAAAAAAAAAAAGAAAGAAAAGAAAAGAGGCAGTACAAATAGCTAGGGGCCCAATCAATATGGACATTGGTAATATGTCAGAACTAGAGTTCAGAATGACGATTCTGAAGGTGCTAGCTGGGCTCAAAAAAGGCATGGAAGATATTAAAGAAATACTTTCTGAAGAAATAAATCCTTTTCTGGAGAAATAAAAGAGCTAAAATCCAAGTTGAAATTTAAAAAAGCTATTAATGAGGTGCAATCAAAAAATGGAGGCTCTTACTACTAGAATAAGTGAGGCAGAAGAGAGAATTAGTGATACAGAAGACCAAATGATGGAGAATAAAGAGCTGAGCAAAAGAGAGACAAACAACTACTGGACCACGAGGGTAGAATTTAAGAGATAAGTGATACCATAAGATGAAACAATTTTAGAATAATTGGGACCCCAGAAGAAGAAGAAAGAGAGAGGGGGGCAGAAGGTATCTTGAGGAGAATTATAGTAGAGAATTTCCCTAATATGGCAAAGAGAACAAGCATCAAAATCCAGAAGGCAGAGGTCCCTGGGTGGCTCAGGGGGTTAAATCTCTGCCTTTAGCTCAGGTCATGATCTCAAGGTTCTGGGATCAGGCCCCACATTGGGCTCTCTGCTCAGTGGGAAGCCTGCTTTCCCCCACCCCTGCCTGCCTCTCTGCCTACTTGTGATCTCTGTCTGTGAAATAAATAAACAAAATCTTTAAAAAAAAAAAAAATCCAGGAGGCACAGAGAACCCCCTCAAAATCAATTAAAATTCGTCCACACCCCATCATCTAATAGTAAAACATACAAGCCTTAGTAACAAAGAGAAAATCCTGAAAGCAGCTGGGGACAAGAAGTCTGTAACATACAATGGTAGAAATATTAGATTGACAGCAGACTTATCCACAGAGACTTGGCAGGCCAGAAAGAACTGGCATGATATATTCAGAGCACTAAAAGAGAAAATTACGCAGCCAAGAGTACTGTATCCAGCTAGGCTGTCACTGAAAATAGAAAGAGAGGTAAAAACTTCCAGGACAAACAAAAACTAGAAGAATTTGAAAACACCAAACCAGCCCTACAGTAAATATTTAAAGGGGTCCTCTAAGCAAAGAGAGAGCCTAAAATTAGTAGACCAGAAAGGAAGAGAGACAATTTACAGTAACAATCACCTTACAGGCAATACAATGGCACTAAATTCATATCTTTCAATAGTTACCCTGAATATAAATGGGCTAAATGCCCCAGTCAAAAGACGCAGGGTATCAGAATGGAATAAAAAACAAGACCAATCAATATGCTATCTACAAGAAACTCATTTTAGACCCAAACACAGCTCCAGATTTAAAGTGAGGGGATGGAAAACAATTTTCCATACTAATGGACACCAAAAGAAAGCTGGGGTGGCTATCCTTATATCAGATGAATTAGATTGTAAGCCAAAGACTATAGTAAGAGATGAAGAAGGACATCATATCATACTTAAAGATCTGTCCAACAAGAAGATCTAGCAATTTTAAATATCTATGTCCCTAACATGGGAGTAGCCAATTATATACACCAATTAATAATAAAATCAGAGAAACACATTGACAATAATACAGTAATAGTAGGGAACTTTAACACTCCCCTCACTGAAATGGGGAGATCATCCAAGCAAAAGATCAACAAGAAAATAAAGGCCTTACACACTGGACCAGGTTGACATCACAGATATATTCAGAACATTCCATCCCAAAGCAACAGAATACACATTCTTCTCTAGTGCACATGGAACATTCTCCAGAATAGATCACATCCTGGGTCACAAATCAGGTCTCAACTGGTACCAAAAGATTGGGATCATTCCCTGCATATTTTCAGACCACAGTGCTCTGAAACTACAACTCAATCAGAAGAGGAAAGTTGAAAAGAACTCAAGTACATGGAGGCTAAAGAGCATCCTACTCAAGAATGAATGGGTCAGCCAGGAAATTAAAGAAGAATTGAAAAAATTCATGGAAACAAATGGAAATGAAAATACAACTATTCAAAATCTGTGGAACACAGCAAAGGCGGTCCTGAGAGGAAAGTATATAGTGATACAAGTTTTTCTAAAAAACAGGAAAGGTCTCAAGTATACAACCTAACCCTGCACCTAAAGGAGCTGGAGAAGGAACAGCAAAGAAAGCCTAAACCCAACGGGAGAAGAGAAATCATAAAGATCAGAGCAGAAATCAATGAAATAGAAACCAAAAGAACAGTAGAACAAATCAACAAAACTAGGAGCTGGTTCTTTGAAAGAATTAATAAGATTCATAAACCCCTGGCCAGACTTATCAAAAAGAAAAGAGAAAACACCCAAATTAATAAAATCATGAATGAAAGAGGAGAGATCACAACCAACACCAAAGAAATACAAACAATTAAAAGAACATATTAGGAGCAAATATATGCCAGCAAATTTGACAATCTGGAAGAAATGGATGTATTCCTTGAGACCTATAAACTACCAAAACTGAACCAGGAACAAATAGAAAACCTGAACAGACCCATAACCAGTAAGGAGATTGAAGCAGTCATCAAAAATCTCCCAAGAAACAAGGGCCCAGAGCCAGACGGCTTCCAAGGGGAATTCTACCAAATATTTAAAGAAGAATTAATACCTATTCTCCTGAAACTGTTCAAAAAACACAAATGGAAGGAAAACTTCCAAACTCATTTTATGAGGCCAGCATTACCTTGATCCCAAAACCAAACAACGACCCCATCAAAAAGGAGAATTATAGACCAATATCCTTGAGGAACACAGATGCAAAAATTCTCACCCAATACTAGCCAATAGGATCCAACAGTACATTAAAAGGATTATTCAATACGACCAAGTGGGATTTATTCCTGGACTGCAAGGTTGGTTCAACAGCCCCAAATCAATCAATGTGATAAAATACATTAATAAAAGGAAGAACAAGAACCATATGATATTCTCAATAGATGCTTAAAAAGCATTTGACAAAGTACAGCATCCCTTCCTGATCAAAACTCTTCAAAGTATAGTGATAGAGGGTACATACCTCAATATCATCAAATCCATCTATGAAAACCCACAGCGAATATTATTCTCAGTGGGGAAAAACTGAGAACTTTTCTGCTAAGGGCAGGAACACGGCAGGGATGTCCACTATCACCACTGCTATTCAACATAGTATTAGAAGTCCTAGCCTCAGCAATCAGACAACAAAAAGAAATTAAAGGCATCCGAATCAGCAAAAAAGAAGTCAAATTATCACTCTTTGCAGATGATATGATACTTTATGTGGAAAACCCAAAAGACTCTACTCTAAAACAGCAAGAATTCATACATAAATTCAGTAAAGTGTCAGGATATAAAATCAATGCACAGAAATCAGCTGCATTTCTCTACACCAACAACAAGACAGAAGAAAGAGAAATTAAGGAGTCGATCCTATTTATAATTGCACCTGAAACCATAAGATACTTAGGAATAAGTCTAATCTAACCAAAAAAGCAAAGAATCTGTACTCAGAAAACTATAAAGTACTCACAAACAAAATTGAGGAAGACACAGAGAAATGGAAAAATGTTCCATGCTCATGGATTATAAGATAAAATGTTGTGAAAATGTCTATGCTACCTAAAGCAATCTACACATTTAATATAATCACTATCAAAATACCGTCATTCTTTTTTCAAAGAAATGGGTCAAATAATCCTAAAATTTATATGGAACCAGAGAAGACCCTGAAGAGCCAGAGGAATGTTGAAAAAGAAAGCCAAAGTTGGTGGCACACAATGTCAGACTTCAAGCTCTATTACAAAGCTGTCATCATCAAGATAGTATGGTACTGGAACAAAAACAGACATAGAGATCAATGGAACAGAATAGAGAGCTCAGAAATAGACCCTCAGCTCTATGGTCAATTAATCTTTGACAAAGCAGGAAAAGAATGTCCAATGGAAAAAAGACAGTCTCTTCAACAAATGGTGTTGGGAACATTGGACAGCCACATGCAGAAGAATGAAATTGGACAATTTCTTTACACCACACACAAAAATAGACTCAAAATGGATGAAGGACCTCAATGTGAGAAAGGAATCCATCAAAATCCTTGAGGAGAACACAGGCAGCCATCTCTTTGACCTCAGCCGCAGCAACTTCTTCCTAGAAACATCGCCAAAGGCAAGGGAAGCAAGGGCAAAAATGAACTACTGGGACTTCACCAAGATCAAAAGCTTTTGCACAGCAAAGAAAACAGTCAACAAAACCAAAGACAACTGACAAAATGGGAGAAGATATTCGCAAATGACACATCAGATAAAGGGCTAGTATCCAAAATCTATAAAGAACTTATCAAACTCAACACCCAAAGAACAAATAATCCAATCAATAAATGGGCAGAGGACATGAACAGACATTTCTGCAAAGAAGACATCCAGATGGCCAACAGACACGTGAAAAAGTGCTCCACATCACTCAGCATCAGGGAAGTACAAATCAAAACCACAATGAGATATCACCTCACACCAGTCAGAATGGCTAAAATTAACAAGTCAGGGAATGACAGATGCTGGCGAGGATGTGGAGAAAGGGGAACCCTCCTACACTGTTGGTGGGAACGCAAGCTGGTGCAGCCACTCTGGAAAACAGTATGGAGGTTCCTCAAAAAGTTGAAAATAGAGCTACCCTACAACCCAGCAATTGCACTACTGGGCATTTGCCCTAAAGATACCAATGTAGTAATCCAAAGGCACACGTGCACCCGAATGTTTATAGCAGCAATGTCCACAAAAGCCAAACTATGGAAAGAACCTAGATGTCTATCAACAGATGAATGGATAAAGTAGAAGTGGTGTATATATACAATGGAATACTAGGCAGCCATCAAAAGAAATGAAATATCGCCACTTGCAGCAATGTGGATGGAACTAGAGGGCATTATGCTGAGCGAAATAAGTCAATCAGAGAAAAAAATTATCATATGATCTCTTTGATAGGAATTTGAGAGGCGGGGTTGGGGGTTGGGGGGTGTAGGGAAGGAAAAAAAGAAACAAGATGGGATTGGGAGGGAGAAAACCATAAGAGACACTTAATATCACAAAACAAATTGAGGGTTGCTGGGGGGATGAGGGGTATGGAGAGGGTGGTTGGGTTATGGACATTGGGGAGGGTATGTGCTACAGTGAGTGCTGTGAAGTGTGTATGCCTGATGATTCACAGATCTGTACCCCTGGGGCAAAAAATACATTATATTTTAGTAAAAATAATTAATAAAGAAAACAGAATATTGGTAAATACCAATACAATCCATATGGAAATGAATATATGTGAATGAATGCATAATGTACCCTCCCAAAAAAAACCCTGAAATTAAATACATGAAAATTTAAACCATTATCTCTGAGTAGTGGCATTTTAGGTAACTTTAATTTTCCACTAAATGGTTTTCAAGCACCTATGCCAAGTCCATGTTGAAATCAGTTGATCCTAAGGGGCAGACAAATCAGGATCTCTACCCTATGTCTTGGTCCAGAGAGCTACTGCACATGTGAATCATGGCACACTGAATGCCAGCACAGAGGCAAGAGCCAGAGTGTTGCTGAATATGATTAGAACCACAGTACAGATGGAGAACTTACATTCCTGCAAGTCTCAAGAAAAAGACTTCATGAAGCTGCAGTTATTTCAGGAGAGTCAGATATAGGTGGGATCTTCAGCCATAGCACATGAGAATCTTTCTAAGCGTCTTCAGCATGTAAGTCCATTTGAAATTGAACCTAGAAAAGAATACCAACCATAGCACCTGCCACTAATATGTGTTTATATGAAACATATAAAATGTTTGGGGCCAGCAACAGACATATGAAACAATGCTCAACATCACTTGGCATCAGAGAAATACAAATCCAAACCACAATGAGATAGCACGTCATACAGGTCAGGATGGCTAAATTTAACAACTCAGAAAACAGATGTTGGGAGGATGTGGAGAATGGGGAACCCTGTTACACTGCTGGTGGGAATGCAAGCTGGTACAGCCATTCTGGAAAACAGTGTGGAAGTTCCTCAAAAAGTTGAAAATAGAGCTACTATGACCCATCAATTACACTACTAGGTATTTACCCAAAGGATACAACTATAGTGATTCAAAGGGGCACATACAACCCAATGTTTATAGCAGCAATGCCCACAATAGCCAAACTATGGAAAGAGCCCAGATGTCCATCAACAGATGAATGGATAAAGAAGATGTGGTATAGGGGTGCCTGGGTGGCTCAGTCAGTTAAGCATCTGCCTTTGGCTCAGGTCATGTTACCAGAGTCCTGGGATCAAGTCCCACATCAGGCTCCCTGCTCATCAGAGACCCTGCTTCTCCCTCTCCCTCTGCCTGCTGCTCCCCATTTGTGCTCTCTTGTTCTCTCGCACACACTCTTTCTCTTACGTGTGCGCTCTCTCTCTTTAAATAAAAAAAGATGATGTGGTGTATACACACACACACTCTGAAATATTACTCAGCCTCCAAAAAGAATGAAATCTTGCCATTTGCAATGATGAGGATGGAACTAGAGGGTATTGGGCTAAACGAAATGTCAACCAGAGAAAGACAAATATCATGATTTCACTGAATTTAAGAAACAAAACAGATGAACATAGGAGAAAGGAAGGAAAAATAAGAGAAAAACAGAGATGGAGACAAACCATGAGAGGCTCAACTCTAGGAAACAAACTGAGGTTGCTGGAGGGGAGATGAGTTGGGGTTTGGGGTAACTGGGTGATAAGTATTAAGGAAAGCACTTGATGAAATGAGCACTCGTCATTATATGCAACTGATGAACCACTAAATTCTACCTCAGAAATTAATAATACACTATATATTACTTAAATGGAATTTATTTTTTTAAAGATTTTATTTATTTATTTGACAGACAGAGATTACAAGTAGGCAGAGAGACAGGCAGAGAGAGGAGGGGAAGCAGGCTCCCTGCTTGCCGAGCAGAGAGCCTGATGCGGGGCTCGATCCCAGGACCCTGGGATCATGACCTGAGCTGAAGGCAGAGGCTTTAACCCACTGAGCCACCCAGGTGCCCCACTTAAATGGAATTTAAATAAAAAAACAAATTTAAAAACATCTGGAGCCAGATCTCCCCAAAATCATAACATCACACCTTGAATGTGGCTTTAGTAATCAGAATCTTACATTCCAGGGGCTTCTTTTCTCTTTTTCCCTACCCCACACCAGGTACTTCCAACCTGCCAAGACCACCTTCTAGAAGAAGCACAGGAGGCCTCTTGTGCTTTCTGAGAGAGTCAGGGATACCACCAAGTTAAGTTTTATTTTCTCATCTATACAAATACATAACCAACCCAGGATCCAAACCTGTCAGACTGCAAAGCCTACTGTAAATCTTAACCTGTGGCCTATGAATGTGAAGAATTCCATCTTCTTCCCACCTACTTCCGACTGGGGGCAGGTGAAGAGCAGTGTACCAATATTTGCATATAAGATTTATTTACTTATTTGAGAGAGAGCAGGCATAAGTGGGAGAGGTGGGTTTTGATGTAGGGGGAGGCAGAGGGAAAGCAGACTTCCCACTTATCAGGGAGCCCTCCTTGGAGCTCAATCTCACAACTCTGAGATCATGACCTGAGCCCAAACCAGGAGTCAGAGGCTTAACTAAGTCACCCAGATGCCCTCCCAACATTTGCATATAATGTGTGCTTAAATAAGCAACCAAATGGATGAACCCATGGATCTGATGGCAATTCCTAATCTTGATCGAAATTAACTAAATCCTGACTTTTAATACAAACTATTATTTTTAAATTATATTAATTATATTATATTTTAATTTACACCCCCACTTTGTTACCAAAAAGTAGCTTACCAAGATGCAAAAATTCTAAGAAAATAATATGAATGAGAAGTAGGTGAGAAAGAAAAGTGAATACAGTGGTAGGGACACAAACAGTAAATCACAGATCATGATGTGATTGGTATTTGTCCTTGGTATTACTGGTATTTGCACTTGGTATTCGTCCTCTTATAAATGTAAACATGTAATGTATGTATTAATGTATTTATTTTTATTTATTTATTTATAATATAAATTATATTTACATTAATGTATTAATGTAATCATGTAAAAATGTAAACAACTCCAAGTCAGTATGCCTTACTTCCTATTATATAGTCACAACCTAAAAAGACAGGACAGCTCTGCTGCAGGTGGCTTAAAGGACGCCTGTCATGGGGCGCCTAGATGGTTCAGCTGTTAGGCGTCTGCCTTCGACTCAGGTCATGATCCTAAGGTCCTGGGATGGAGCCCCACTTCAGGCTTCCCGCTTGGTGGGAAGCCTGCTTCTCCCTCTCCTGCTTCCCCTGCTTGTGTTCCCTCTCTCACTGCGTCTCTCTCTGTCAAATAAAATTAAAAATAAATTTAAAAAACAAAAAAAAAGGACTCCTGTCATGGTAGCAGGAAAGTCTAGTAGTTTAGAATTGGCTTTAGAACCTAATGAATACGTGATCACAGATAGCGAACTAAAAAACCTTGAGACATGTAACAGCAGTTATCTGGTTTTCCATCATACTGGTTGGGGTGACCAATGCCTAGAGGGACTAAAGATGTAATTTAGGAAAAAAGAAAAAAAAAAGATGTAATTTAGAATCAAGTAAATGTTAAATTTATCACCTCTTGTTTCTATCATATGCTGCAATTTTCAGTTCCCCCCAATTAATGGTAGAACAGTGTATACGGTATACGGTAGTCACAAATATTGTAGCATTCAACATTTATTGTATTTAATGCTTGTAATATGATATAATTTCTTTGATTGGTAATAAACAGTAAACCAAGGTAGATGTTGATTTGTACTTTGGAGAGATGTTATCAATGAACTATATCACATAAGGTAACACGAAGTTCAACTATATACTTATTCAGGAACAATGGATTTTCACTTTGAGAAAATCCTAATAGCTACACATCCTATTCTCTACTCCAATAGGCCAAAAGAAATTAGAAGTTTATGAGCAAGTACAGCATCTTGAAAAATCAAAAACATGGACTGAGAGATTCTAATACTTTCCTTAAAAAGGTGATGCCAGAACCAGGGCTGCAGGCATGTGGAGAGGGTACTCAGATGAAGTCACATGACCAATTTGAACGAAGTCCTCCCTACTTTCCCCCTACTTCCACCTATGTGTGAAGACTGTATGGTTGGTTTATATCAGCAATTTTCCAATTTTAATGGGCACATAAACTCTCACTTTAAAATGCAGACTCTAATTCAGCAGATCTAGGGTGGGGCCTCAGATTTTATTCATGTAAGAAGCTCCTAGACGAGACCAGTGCTGCTGGGCTGAGGACCTTAGTTACCAGTAGTAAGGGTTTTTATTGTATTTTTTTAATCACTAAGTTGGTCTATGAAGAAATTTGCCTTCACTCAGTATAATGGTTAATTGTATACGCTGGCTTGATAGACTGAAGGATGTCCTGATAGCTAGTGAAACATTACTTCTGGGTGTGTCTGTGGGGATTTTTCCAGAAGGAATGATCATTTTAATCAGGAGGCTGAGTGAAGAGCATCCTCACCACTGCAGGGGGCAACATCCATCCTTGAGGGCCTGAACAGAACAAGGAGTGAAGAAGAGCAAATTCGCTCTCTCTACTTCAGCTCAGACACCCACCTTCTCTTTGCTTTAGACATCAGCTCTCCTGGGTCTTGGGCTTTTAGACTTAGGTGGGGACTATACCTTTGGGCCCCACTGAGTCTCAGGCCTTTGGACTTGGACTGATTATACCACTAGCTTTCCTGGTTCTCCAGCTTGCAGACAGCAGATCACGAGACACCTCAACCTCCATAACAACCACTTCAGCCGATGCCTGTAAAAAATCCCCTCCCCTATATATATGTGTATATATCCTATTGGTTCTATTTCTCTGGAGAACCTTAACTAATCCACTTGAGTAAAACAAACCATAAATGGAGGTTTAGAGACTCAATTTGCAAAGTGCAATGTGATCACTTCTAGCCTTGTGCGCCTATTTAAATTTAAGTGACTTTATGTAAAATAAAATCTAAAATTTAGTTTCTCAGTTACATTAGCCACCTTTTAAGTGCTCAGTAGCCATTTGTGGCTAGTGGCCATTGGACAGCATGGAAGAACATTTCCATTATCCTAGAAGTTTCTAGTGAACAGTGATAAACTAAAGATGGTTTGGTCACCAAACAAAAATGTAAAGAATAGAAGGTTGACTCCACTTTCAAACAAATCAAAAAGTGAACTCTTGAACTGCCATTGGTAAAACTCCAGCCATGTCTGCTCAAAAAAAAAAACAAGGATAGGTCAGGACAACATGATACCCATTAATAAAAAGCTTACATTCCTTCTCCCCAGCAAAGCGCAGTACAGCTTAACCTCAAATGGAACGTGCCATTAAGGAACAAAAAGGGAAAGATGGGTAACAGAGCCGCTGAAGCTAAACAGAGCAGGCCCCACGTTCGGCATCCTTCATTCCACAGCCAGAGTCATTACCCTGAACTTTTATCAGTCAATCTCTTGACCTGATGGGGAAGCTAATACCAGTGAGACAGAAGCGCAGGTGGGGTGGGGCAGCGTCACAGTCAGCTCTATGTGGAATATCAGCTCTGACAATGCAAGGAAGGCAACTAGCACCACAAAAAACAAAAAAACAAAAAAAAAACAAAAAAAAAAAAAACAGAGGAACAAGAGGATGTATTAGTCAGGGATTAGATAGACAGATAGGCAGACAAATTGAGATTTACTTAAGGAATTGGCTCATGTGACTGTGAAGGCTGGCATGTCTGAATGTGTAATGCAGGCCAGAAGGCTGGAAATTGAAGTAAGAGCTTACATGGTTTTGAGAATGAAGGCAGTCAAGAGGCAAGATGGCTTCATCCTTTGGAAGCTCCTGACTTTTAACACCTTCAACTGATTTGATGGGATTCGTCTACATTATGAAGCTTTACTCAAAGTCTACTGATTTAAATGTTAATTATATCTAAATCATATCTAAAAAAATACCTTCCCCTGGCAATATCTAGACTGGTGTTTGACCAAACAACTGGGTACCCATAGCTGAGTCAATGTGACACAGTTCATCATGCCAAGGGGTTGGAGATTGAAAACCTTTAGCTCTGGGTCCCTAGCATTTGGGGCCTCCCTTACCACCTCCCTTTCTGGCTAATTTCCTCAAGCTCAACAGCATCACCAGTGGAGATTAATGTTAGTGAGGCTGTAAGAAAGGCAGACCTGGCCATGGTGGCCACTGGTCACCTGTCCCACATGAGGCTGTTGACAATAGTAAGATCTCCATGAGCTTTCAGAACAGCATGCCTGATGTGAACACTGAGGGTTGCTCTAGGACATGGGGTAGCAGAAACACTAGTCTTTCTCTTTTCCCCAAACTGCCCCCTTCCAGAGCCTACAAAGGCACTAAAATTTGGAATTCCATTTTGCAGATTATATGACCACTTGAGAAATCCAGAAAATAAATGAGATGTTTGTCAACTACTTTGAGCATTTCAAAAAACAAACTCTGATGGAGGGAGAAACGGGTTTTTTTTTTAAGATTTTATTTATTTATTTGAGAGAGAGACAGTGAGAGAGAACATGAGAGGTGAGAAGGTCAGAGGGAGAAACAGACTCCCCATGGAGCTGGGAGCCCGATGCGGGAATCGATCCCGGAACTCCGGGACCGTGACCTGAGCCGAAGGCAGTTGCTTAACCAACTGAGCCGCCCAGGTGGCCCAAAAAAATGGTTTTTATTAAAAAAGCTTTTCCAGAGGCACCTGGGTGGCCCATTCAGCTAAGCGTCTGATTTGGGCTCAGGTCATGATCTCAGAGTTCTGGAATCGAGCCCCACATCAAGCTCCATAGAGGGCTCTGCACTCAGCAGGGAATCTGTTTGTCCCTCTCCCTCTCTACCTGCTCATGCTTTCTCTCTCTCTCAAATAAAAAAAAAAAATCATTTAAAAAAGTAAATAATAATAATAATAATAATAAAAGAACGCTTCTAGGCTTCTAAACCTAGCTTGAATTTTTCTGTGAGTTTTATGCAGAAGAGGAGGAAATTTCCTTGACTTCTAGAAAAAAAAAAATTCTTCCAGACCATGGGCTTCATAGGCTATGAGCAATATAAGTTTATACTTCCATGAGAAAGTTCCTTCTGCCCTTAACTTTTTCTGATTTTACATTCATAACTGATGAATATATATCCTACAGTGGTATTATCTGGGCAAGAAGAAATTAACTTATAAATCCATAGAAATCTTTTCTCCTCCCCCAATGATACTAGATATTCAGGTAACAGGTTTTGGAACTGATTTTTTTATAACTTATTTCAGCATCTAACCATAAACTTTGTGAATCACAGGCACTGATATCCAACTGTAGCTTTTTGCCTTCACCTTGGCGTAGTCCTTGGGGCACTCTTTCTAAGCACTCCATCAGAAACCAATCCTGCTTATAATACTACAAGCCACACTCTCTGCCTGTTTATTCCACAAGACACAACTAAACTCCAAGATTACCATTTCCTCTCAGCTGTTAAAGAGAAAAGATTATTAAAAATGTAGTTATTTAAATCTACAAAAGTATTGGTTTATTTCCAATCTTGATCCAGACTTCAAACATGGACCAAATCTCATCATAATTGGATTTCAGAGGAAGTATGAGAACTGTATGTAATTGAAGTTACTTAGTTTCCAAGAGTCAATGTAAATTCGGGAAATGACACTAGTAAATTCATTCATACAAGAATATGCCCCTTTTACAATCCCCCCCCCCACAGACCTTTTCACATTCTAGACATATTCTGCTACCCTCACCTCCCCTGTTTTGCACCCCACCTTCTCAAATTCATCCCTTCTTTTGAATTCATCCAACCCATTCCCATTTATAGATCCACCAAAAGTCTGTCTGCCAGATACTTTACCATCTAATCCCCTGTCTTTGATAAACCCTCTCAAAGCTAATCACTTAGAATTAATCTCTCCTCCTCTAAACTTTCAGAATACATTGTCTTTGCCAGAATTAGAGCCTTCATCACACGTCAGGTTAGTGTTACTTGTGTACCTGTCTCATTAGTTGTGAGCTCTGACTTGGAAATTTACTGTGTGTCATTTTTCTCTCCCAGCACCTAACACACCAAATATATGTTTAAAATGAAGTGGGTTGAGGGAAGGGGATGGAAGTAGTTCCAAGGAGGAACAGTTTCACAGGCTCAGGTTCAGCTGCTAATACAGCTTTTCTGAAAGCTAAGTGATTCTATAATGCGGTACCATGACTTTAGCCCACAGGACACCAAAGGCAGGAGAGAAATGTCCTTAGCAAAATGACATAGAGAAGTAGAAAAGAATAGGACATTCAGTTAGCAAGTACCAGCATGCACTCATTCTCCCAGAGTTGCTTCAAACTTCCCATTCTTGCAAGAAGAATCTATCTCTGCCTCTGCACTTTCCAAGCGCAAAGTGGCAAACTCTGATTATCCTTCCAGTGCATACTATAAGAGAATGGGTTGTGTTTAAATTTCTTCCATATACATTAGCACATTCCATTTTTATGTATCCTGAGAGGCAAGCAGGGTAGTTTTATCTCATTTTGTAAATGAGGAAAAGGAATGTCAGAAATTAGATCATTTTCCTAAGGTCAGTTTGTGGCAGAGCTGGAACTGTAACTCAGGTCTTTTTGCTTCCTGATTTAGAAATGGTGGTGCTGGCAAATAGATTTCCAAGCCTTGACTGCCATTCTGGGGTGGGGATTGGGAGGGCAACAGGTAGCTCCAGATGTGGAAGCAGAGAAAGCTCAAGCAAGGCATCAGGGAAGTGGAGAGGGAGCAAGCCCTGAGTATTAGATGTATTGTGTCAGGGAAGTTCAGATCTCCATAGACTCTTTTCCGCTAGGAGCAGAAACCTTGCCTATTTAAGACAAACCCTTCAGAGATCATCAGTATATATAATTGTCCAAGTTAGGTAGAAAATAAGGACTCCACACTGGCATGCAGGAATGATGGAATTTCTGGAACCCACTCAGGAATCATTGGTCCATCGAAAGGGAGAAAGGGACTGTCCATTTCTCCAGAAGAAAGAAAAAGGCAGTGTCTTTTGAGCTCTCAAAATACGTAGTCTTGAGACTACATTTGATCTTGAGAGAAAGTGCGAGTACCTCCTTGACCAAAATCTAGGATGTTCTGCCACAGGCAGCGGCCACTTTTCATAGACTTGCTGACAAGTATGCCTAATTCAATGTTGTGACATTTTATGGGAATTACCCAAATACTGTGGTTATATGCAAATGACAGGCTGGGGTGGGGTGGGGGGCTGTTCCGAAATGCAAGGTAAGTTTGTTCACAAAACCTTTTTGGCTCTTTGGCATCTGGTATGAAAAGGGGAAGAAGCATGTACATGAAGCCAACATATATCAGATGTAAATGTATATCAGATACACCTGATAACAAAAGACAAAATACATGTTATTTCTATGTAAGATTTCTACAATGCTGAAGATAAACTGGATGAAGAACCCAAGGAATCCCTAAGGTTGAAAGGAAAAGAGGAAACCAAACCAAAGGACCGAAAGGGATCAGTGAAAACAGAGAGAGGGAGGGGTAAAAAAAGCAAGACTTTGCAAACACAAATATCTACTCAACATAAAAAGATTTTTTTTAAGATATTTATTTTTTAACCTAGGGTGTAAGCATACCATTTTCATAAATTTATTTTAAATACTGTTCCATTTTGCTTCAGTAGGTTTACAATTTACAAAAAGAGTCTGACTTTTTAAATAGGAAATACTAAAATGTATAATTCATTGAGACAATGGGACTAGGTACAGTTTTAAACGTTAGATAATTCTAATATTGTTTGGAATATGTATGTGTGAATATGTGTGTGTGTGTAACATATATAATATATGATATGTAAAAATACGTATATATATATACTTTATATATTATATAATGAAAATACAAAAGTATATATATACTTTTTTTAATTTTATTTTTTAACATTTTTTATTAATTTCTTTTCAGCATAACAGAATTCATTGTTTATGCACCACACCCAGTGCTCCATGCCATGTATCTTCCATAATACCCACCACCTGGCTCCCCCAACCTCCCAACCCCCAGCCCCTTCAAAACCCTCAGATTGTTTTTCAGAGTCCATAGTCTCTCATGGTTCACCTCCCTTTCCAATTTCCCTCAACTCCCTTCTCCTCTCCATCTCCTTATGTCCTCCATGTTATTTGTTATGCTCCACAAATAAGTGAAACCATATGATAATTGACTCTCTCTGCTTGACTTATTTCACTCAGCATAATCTCTTCCAGTCCCGTCCATGTTGATACAAAAGTTGGGTATTCATCCTTTCTGATGGAGGCATAATACTCCATAGTGTATATGGACCACATCTTCCTTATCCATTGGCCCGTTGAAGGGCATCTTGGTTCTTTCCACAGTTTGGCGACCGTGGCCATTGCTGCTATAAACATTGGGGTACAGATGGCTCTTCTTTTCACTACATCTGTATCTTTGGGGTAAATACCCAGTAGTACCCAGTAGGGAAGCTCTATTTTTAATTTCTCGAGGAATCTCCACACTGTTCTCCAAAGTGGCAGCACCAACTTGCATTCCCACCAACAGTGTAAGAGGGTTCCCCTTTCTCCACATCCTCTCCAACACATGTTGTTTCCTGTCTTGCTAATTTTGGCCATTCTAACTGGTATAAGGTGGTATCTCAATGTGGTTTTAATTTGAATCTCTCTGATGGCTAGTGATGATGAACATTTTTTCATGTGTCTGATAGCCATTTCTATGTCCTCATTGGAGAAGTGTCTGTTCATATCTTCTGCCCATTTTTTGACATGATTATCTGTTTTGTGTGTGTTGAGTTTGAGAAGTTCTTTATAGATCCTGGATATCAACCTTTTGTCTGTACTGTAATTTGCAAATATCTTCTCCCATTCTGTGGGTTGCCTTTTTGTTTTGCTGACTGTCTCCTTTGCTGTGCAGAAGCTTTTGATCTTGATGAAGTCCCAAAAGTTCATTTTCACTTTTGTTTCCTTTGCCTTTGGAGACATATCTTGAAAGAAGTTTCTGTGGCTGATATAGAAGAGGTTACTGCCTATGTTCTCCTCTAGGATTCTGATGGATTCCTATCTCACGTTGAGGTCTTTTATCCATTTTGAATTTATTTTTGTGTACGGTGTAAGAGAATGGTTGAGTTTCATTCTTCTACATATAGCTGTCCAATTTTCCCAGCACCATTTATTGAAGAGACTGTCTTTTTTTCACTGTATATTTTTTCCTGCTTTGTCGAAGATTGTTTGACCATAGAGTTGAGGGTCCACATCTGGGCTCTCTACTCTGTTCCACTGGTCTGTGTGTCTGTTTTGATGCCAGTACCATGCTGTCTTGGTGATCACAGCTTTGTAGTAAAGCTTGAAATCAGGTAACGTGATGCCCCCAATTTTGTTTTCTTTTTCAACATTTCCTTAGCAATTTGGGGTCTCTTCTGATTCCATACAAATTTTAGGATTATTTGCTCCAGCTCTTTGAAAAATACCGGTGGAATTTTGATCAGAATGGCATTAAAAGTATAGATTGCTCTAGGCAGTATAGACATTTTAACAATGTTTATTCTACCGATCCAAGAGTAAGGAATGGTCTTCCATATTTTTGTGCCTTCTTCAATTTCTTTCATGAGTGTTCTGTAGTTCCTTGATCCTTTACCTCTTTGGTTAGGTTTATTCCCAGGTATCTTATGGTTCCTGGTGCTATACTAAATGGAATCGATTCTCTAATTTCCCTTTCTGTACTTTCATTGTTAGTGTATAAGAAAGCAACTGATTTCTGTACATTGACTTTGTATCCTGCCACGTTACTGAATTGCTGTATGAGTTCTAGTAGTTTGGGGGTGGAGTCTTTTGGGTTTTCCATATAAAGAATCATGTCACCTGCGAAGAGAGAGAGTTTGACTTCTTCCTTGCCATTTTGGATACCTTTTATTTCTCTTTGTTGTCTGATTGCTGTTGCTAGGACTTCTAATACTATGTTGAACAAGAGTGGTGAGAGTGGGCATCCTTGTCGTGTTCCTGATCTCAATGGGAAGGCTGTGAGCTTTTTCCCATTGAGGATGATATTTGCTGTGGGGTTTTCATAAATAGATTTTATGAAGTTCAGGAATGTTCCCTCTATCTGTATACTTTGAAGCGTTTTAATCAGGAAGGGATGCTGGATTTTGTCAAATGCTTTTTCTGCATCAAATGAGGACCATGTGGTTCTTCTCTCTTCTTTTATTGATTTATTCTATCACATTGATTGATTTGCGAAGGTTGAACCATCCTTGTAACCCAGGGATGAATCCCACCTGGTCATGGTGGATAATCTTTTTAATGTGCTGTTGGATCCTGTTTGATAGGATCTTGTTGAGAATCTTAGCATCCATATTCATCAGTGATATTGGTCTGAAATTTTCCTTTTTGGTGGGGTCTTTGCCTGGTTTGGGGATCAGGGTAATACTGGCTTCATAAAAAGAGTCTGGAAGTTTTCCTTCTGTTTCAATTTTTTGAAACAGCTTCAGGAGAATAGTGTTATTTCTTTGAAAGTTTGGTAGAATTCCCCAGGGAATCCGTCAGGTCCCGGGCTCTTGTGTTTTGGGAGGTTTTTGATCACTGCTTCAATCTCGTTACTAGGTATCGGTCTATTCAGGTTGTGAATTTCTTCCTGGTTCAATTTTGGGAGTTTATAGTTTTCCAGGAATGCATCCATTTCATCTAGGTTGCTTAACTTATTGGCATATAACTGTTGATAATAACTTCTGATGATCGTTTCTATTTCCTTGGTGTTAGTTGTGATCTCTTCCTTTTCATTCATAATTTTATTAATTTGAGCTTTCTCTCTTTTCTTTTGGATTAGTGTGGCCAATGGTTTATCGATCTTATTGATCCTTTCAAAAAACCAGCTTCTAGTTTCATTGATACATTCTACTGTATCTCTAGTTTCTATCTCATTGATCTCAGCTCTAATCTTGATTATTTCCCTTCTTGTGTGTGGAGTTGGCTTAATTTGTTGTTGATTCTCCAGTTCTTTAAGGTGTAGAGACAGCTGGTGTATTCTGGATTTTTCAATTTTTTTGAGGGAGGCTTGGATGGCTATGTATTTCCCCCTTAGGACTGCCTTTGCTGTATCCCATAGGTTTTGCACCAAAGTGTCTTCATTCTCATTGGTTTCCATGAATTGTTTAAGTTCTTCTTTAATCTCCTGGTTGATCCAAGCATTATTAAGCAAGGTGGTCTTTAACTTCCAGGTGTTTGAGTTCCTTCCAAACTTTTCCTTGTGATTGAGCTCCAGTTTCAAAGCATTGTGATCTGAGAATATACAGGGAATAATCTCAGTCTTTTGGTATTGGTTGAGTTCTGATTTGTGACCCAGTATGTGGTCTATTCTGGAAAAGGTTCCATGTGCACTTGAGAAGAATGAGTATTCTGTTGTTTTAGGGTGGAATGTTCTGTATATATCTATGAGGTCCATCTGGTCCAATGTGTCATTCAATGCTCTTGTTTCTTTATTGATTTTCTGCTTGGATGATCTGTCTATTCCTGAGAGAGGCATTTTGAGATCTCCTACTATAAATGTATTCATATCAATATGACTCTTTATCTTGATTAATAGTTTTCTTATGTAATTGGCTGCTCCCATATTGGGGGCATAAATATTTACAATTGTTAGATCTTCTTGGTGGATAGTCCCTTTAAGAATTATGTAGTGCCTTTCTGTATCTCTGACTATAGTCTTTAGTTTAAAATCTAATTTGTCTGATATGAATGAATTTATCTGATATGAGAATCACTATCCCGGCCTTTTTTTGAGGCCCATTGGCATGAAAGATGCTTCTCCATCCCTTCACTTTCAGTCTGGGTGTATCCTTAGGTTCGAAATGGGTCTCTTGTAGACAGCATATGGATGGGTCCTATCATTTTATCCAATCTGCAACCCTGTGTTGTTTTATGGGCGCATTTAGGCCATTCACATCGAGAGTGATTATTGAGAGATATGTTTTTATTGACATCGTGTTACCTTTGAAGTCTTTCTTTCTGTAGATGGTCTCCATATATTTCTGTTCAATGATATTCTTAGGATTTTTCCTCTTTTATAGAACCCCCCATTAATATTTCCTGCAGTGTCGGCTTGGTGGTTGCATACTCTTTTAAGCCTTGCCGGTCTTGGAAACTCTTTATCTCTCCATCCATTTTGAATGTCAGTCTTGCTGGATAAAGTATTCTTGGCTGCATGTTCTTCTCATTTAGTGCCCTGAATACTTCTGCCTGCCCTTTCTGGCTTGCCAGATTTCTGTGGACAGGTCTGACGTTATTCTGATGGGCTTTCCTCTGTACGTAAGGAGCTTCTTTGTCCTGGCTGCTTTCAAAGAGTCTCTCTACAATTATGATTCCTCATTCTCACTATTAGGTGTCTCAAGGACTTTCGAGATTCTATAATCTTGGGGGGAGACCGTTCTGCCTCTAGTACATGAACGCTGGTTCCATTCGCAAGACTGGGAAAATTTTCATGGATAACTTGTTCCACTATATCTTCTAGACTTCTTTCTTTCTCCTCCCCTTCAGGGATTCCAATAATTCTGACATTGGAACATTTCATGGCATCATTTATTTCCCTAATTCTGTTTTCGTGGCTTCTAAGCTGTTTGTTCCAGGCTTCCTCCTGATCCTTTCTCTCTATCTGTTTGTCCTCCAGATCACTAATTCTATCTTCTGTCTCAGTTACCCTAGCTTTTAGAGAATTTAGATTAGATTGGAACT